>JAMQGT020001643.1:0-41974 GCA_024447675.2 Pterophyllum scalare | reverse complement strand
GTGTTATGTACTTCGTTCAGTTACGTATTGCTGACAGTAAAATACAACAAGTTTATTTTTTTATAACTGAGTCAGGGAAACATTTAGAGCAACTTACAGGAAAATATGCCGGAAATGACCCACAAGAATTATGTAATATAATTTATGATTTTTTTTTTACTATGTGTCTGAAAAACATGCATGTAATATTATCTGTAATATTACAGAAATACTGAGTAATGCTGAAGGGATGCACATAACAGATGTTGCTGGACGGTTATTCAGGGAATAATATCTAAAGTGAACAACTGTGCAGTTTTCGGGGTGGCTGTGGCTTGGGAGTTCAAGCAGGTCATCTACTGATTTGAAGGTCAGTGGTTCGATCCCTGGAAGTCATCAAAATATCCTTGGGCAAGATACTGAACACTCAGTCGCCCCCTCATCGGAGTGTGAATGTTAGATTGAAGAATGATTAGGTATAGCAATAAGCACTTGCAGTAGGGTGCGTGTCTGTAAGGGTGGGATGAGACTTGTAGTAAAAAAGCACGACTGCTCCAATTGAATAGAAAAGCACTATATACAGTGGAGGAAAAAATGATTTGATCCCCTGCAGCATTTGCAAGTTAGATCACAGAATAAAAACATTACATAAAAGTCATAAATTGAATTGCATGTCATAGAGTGAAATGAGTATTTGATCCCCTAGAAAAACATGGCTTAGTACTTGTTGGAGAAACTAAGTATGGTGAGATGTTTCATGTAGTTGATCACCAGGTTCACACACATCTCAGGAGAGATTTTGGCCCACTCCCTTTTACAGAAACATTCCTTTAGTTTTCTTGCTTGCTGCTTGGCAACTTGAAGCTTGAGCTCCCTCCACAGATTTTTCCATAGGACTGAGGTCTGGAGACTGGCTATTCCACTCCATGACCTTAAAATGCTTCTTCTTTAGCCACTCCTTTATTTCCTTGGCACTATGCTATCATTATTATGCTGGAAGATGTATCCACAATCCATCTTCAGTATTCTTGCTGAGGGGAAGAGATTTTTGTCCAAGATTTTATGACACGTAGCCCAATCCATTAGCTCCTTAATATCAGAAAGTTGTCCTGTACCCTTAGCAGAAAAACAGCCCTAAAGCATAATGCTTCCACCTCCATGCTTGACTGTTGGGAAGGTTTCCTTTGGGTCATATGCAGCATTTCTCTTCCTCCAAACATGGCAGGACAAGCTGGTGCCAAAGGTAGGTTTTGGCATCAAAAAGTTTGGTTTCATCCGACCACAGCACTTTCTCCCAAGCCTTCTCTCAATCCTTTAGATGTTCACTAGTAAACCAGTAAACAAGATGTGAGCTGGAGACTGTTGCTCCACCCGGGGTTTTGCCAAAGGCTGTTCCTCCACATGGGCCTCACCGGAGACTGAGCATGCTGCACCCATCCTTGTTCCTAGGGTGGGGGTGGCCAGGCCCCAGATTCTGCTTTAGCCTCCAGATGGAGAGTGGGCCTTGTGCGATTCCAGCATTTAGGGAGGAGTGCAAGTCCTGCGGAGCAGCCTCTGCATCCAAATAATATACATGCAATATGTGTTTTCCCTGCTTTATTTGATGAGTGACTGAGGCAGTGGTGGCTTAGGAGGTAGAACAAGTTGTCTACTAGTTGGAAGGTTGGTCGTTTGATTTCCAGGCTTCTCCAGCCTGCACGCCAAAGTATCCTTGGGCAAGATACTACATCTTAATTGGCCCCCCAGATGCATTCATCGGAGTGCAAGTGTGTACATGTTAGATACAATGTGTGTGTTTAGGTGAATGAGGCTTGATTTTAAAGGTGCTTCGAGTATTCAGTTAAAGCAGAAAGCCCTAAAAAGGTACCAGTCCATATAATATTTTTTTTGGCTTAACAATAAACCCCGAATGCAAATACAGGACAAAAATGTTCACCGGGATAAAGACAGATAATTCAGAGGTAACTTAAATCTTAATAGAGAATGCATCAGTGTTTCTAATTAAAAGCAGACATCTTACCTTTGGGTTAGGGTGCCTGCTTATAATAAGAGTGACGGGTCCAGGCCCACATTCAGTGAGGATAGCATAGGCCTCACTGAGAGCAGCGACGACGAAGACTGACTGAGTCCACCTCTAGTATCTGATCTCCACGACTGGGCAGAGATGCACAGGCGTCAGTCATAACACTGTGGACACTATCCGTACATGATTTGTCCACACTTCAAAATTCTCACACACATCAACATTAGATTATCACAGTTATTCATAAATGCACTTTTCTCTTAGTGAAATAATCATGTGTCACTCTTCTGATATTAGTAAAACTACATAATAACTGTTTTACCTGAGCCTGCCATCCAGCTTGGCGACAGAGCCCAGAGCCAGGCTATGGATGTAGATACCAGGAGTAGAGTTCTCCAGGGTCAGGCAGCACACTCCAATGCCAAGACCAACACCCTGCTCTGAAGCAAGTCAGCAGCCACCAAGAAAAAAATTAATTCTCAAAGTTATCCATCATTGAAAAGGTTAAATATTCCTCTATATCTTTCTAATAAGTTACATCTAGAATCACCTCAAGTTGAAAAGGTGATGTTTCAGCAGTGAAAAACAGATAAGGCTAGGGCCTAATGGACTGTTGTTTGAATCTGAGCCTTGGTTCCAATGTCTGGGGGACAGCCTTAGATTTATGCTCCCATTGCTGGAATGGTTGGGTTTTCACATATTTGTGTGGAGAACTGAAGCTTCTCCACAGCTCCACTCTCTTTACATTGGAGTTATCTCAGTATCTGCATATGAAAATGTAAAATCTGTAGACAAGGGACAAGGGGTCCTTTGCTACTGGTAGTTTTCTGATTGTCATTTGTAGTCTGAGTTCTATTGACAAATTATTCAGCTTTATGTAGGCACACAGTCGATTTAAAGAGCAAAAAAAAAAAAAAGAACTCTACTTGCCAAAATGCAGCCTAAAAATCATCATAACAATTTATTTTTTAATTAGCTTTATTTTAATTTTATATGCATTATAAGTGGATGGCACAAAGAGAAATCTGCTGACTGAACCAGAAGCTCAAAAATATTGGCCTTTGTCTAAAGAGGCTAGGTCAGCAGACTAGAGATGGATTTTCATATTGACATCTGATTGATTTAAGTTGTATTGGTTTTGATTTAATTTTTATTTAACCAGGAAAACAACATTCTTGAGCACCCTGGCCAAAATAGGCAGCCATTTAATCAACAGTGGTTAAACACACAAATATTATACGCAACCAATCCCACACATCAAAATTCAAAAAAGAAGCTTACACATATTCATAAATTTAAGAGTGAAAAACCCCCCAAAAATCATAAACTTTAAATGCTGTATGCATCGGTGAAACTGCTGTGAACATATAAAACACATGAAACATAATATATGAGCATATTAAACCACTGATATGTTTTGGGACTCAGCAGTGCTTCCGTTTACTTACTGCTCTAATACAGTTTCTATGCAAACTGACCACAAGTCAGATGCATTCCAGTGGTAGCAAGACATCATCACACAGAAAATCAACCAATGATATCTGAATGCGTTTCTGGGTTCCATTAGGTAAGCTTACCTTTATTAAGTGTGACCTCCATGACAATGCAGTCTTTTGGACCTGGACCAGGGCCCCTGCGTACATCAGCCTCTTCCAACCCTGATGGCACATGTGTACTTCCACTGGCATTAGATTTGGGTGAATTGGAACAGCTGAGGAGGGTGGGGGTCGGACATGGTGTCAGGCTGGGGCTGCGCAGCCGGGTTCGAATGGTAAGTGTCACCACCCCTTTCTTAAGTTGCTGTAAATGAAGTTCAGTGTTAAGAAAGTGGAAATGAAAATAGTTTAAGCTTTAATCTTATGCCTGATGGAGGCAGCCAGAAACTGATGATAGAACCAGATTGAAGGGGTAAAGTATGGGGGTGAGTGTGGAAGCAATAAGAATATCTGCTCGGGTCAGGATCAGAAATTGAACAGTCTTGCCCTTTGGGTAAATGTGAGAAATGTCCCCCCACCTCCAGCACAGCTTTCCTTGTCAGTGTTAATCTTATCATAATGGGGACAAAACATGAATTAACATGTGGAAAAATGCATTAGTGTGACAAGCATGACGTCCTTAAAAATTTTATGCTATGATTATAAATCTAGCGCTTTGTGTTATTTAGTGAAAGAAAAACATAATGGCCGACAATTGAGGCAAAGACTTAAAAGTACCATTTCAGCTGTCCTCCCATATAAGAAACAGGGTGCATAAATAACAGATTTGTTTAAGATATGATTGATACATTAGTGAAACTTTTTTTCTTCATTTTTGCCTAAAAGAAAAAAAATGCACTGTCAGAAACATTTTAGAAAATGTTAAAAAAATAAATCCATGTCACCAAAAAGTTGCACAATGCTGATCAGCACAAAGTAAAACTCTCTGCATTTGCCATCATCCCAGAGGTGTACATCAGCTGTCTGTGGCAACACTGTGACGCTGCAGCACCAGTAAAGATGTGCGTTATTAGAGAAACCACAGCAATTCAGATGATGCAGGCTAATCAGACTATGCTGGAGAAATCTATTAACTGTCCTTTTTAACTGGAGCTTCTGATGCTCGAGATCAAAAAACAAACAAACACACACATTCAGGAAAAGGAATAAAATTACGTCCATAACCTGTTGGACAGACACCCAATTTTTGTGGTTTGCCTCTGTAACCCACTGCAGTGGATTTTAAATCAAACAGTCAATGTGTTTGAAGTTCAGACTGTCTCCTTAAATTGAAGGGGTTTTACAAAGATTTTGCAATAACTCTTTAGTAATTTGAGCCATTTTATTACAACCCCCCATTTTTAGAGGCTCAAAAATAATTGGACAATTGACTAACAATTAATTTCATGGCCTGTGCCATTATTATTTCATGACAAACGCAGCAGACATCATATCTGAAGTTAATTCAAAGTGTTGAATTTGTATTTTATAGCTTTTCACTAGAAACCATCATCGTTAAGCTGAAAAAATATATTTAAATTAAAGCAAACATTTCAGAAGTGGCCAAATCAACAATCTGATGTTCTTTAAAATAATGAATGCACTGGCCAGATCAGCAACACCAAAAGACCTGAAAGAGCACAGAAGACAGTGCATAATGACAGAATTATTTCCATGGTTAAGAAAAAAAAATTCGCAACCTCTAACCCAGTCAAGAACACTCCTGAGGAGGTAAGTGTATCACTGCCAAAGTCTATGGTCAAGAGATGCTTTCATGAATGTAAATACGGTGGGTTGACAGCAAGGTGCAAACAACTGGTTACACCTAAAAACAAAAAGGCCAGATTAGATTTGCCTGTCTCTAACATCAATAGATCTTTTTGTTGGTCCCTTTAGAGGTTGCTACAGAAGATCACCCACCTCTATCTCATCCTAACCCCAGCATCTTCCTCTGTCACACCAAACCTGTGCATGTCCTTCTTCACTACATGCATGAAGCGCCTCAGTGGTCTTCCTCTTTTCCTCCTCCATATTCAACATCTTTTGTCCATTATATCCACTGTCCCTTCTCTGCATATGTCCAGATCATGTTAATCTTGTCTCTCAAACTTTGTCTCCAAACTGCTTAACCTGAGCTGTCTCTCTAATATAGTCATTTCTAATCATGTCCATCCTGATCACTACCAGTGACATCTATCTTAACATCCAGCTCCACCTCCTGTCTTTTTGTCAGTGCCACAGTCTTGAAACCTTACATCATATCAGGCCGTATTGCTATCATGTAAACCTTGCCTTTCATGACAGAAGGATAGCAGGAAGAGTGAATCACCCCTGACACTTGTCTCCACCCACTCCACCCTGCCTGCGCTCTCTTTTCATCTGTATTGTGCACTTTGTGGCAGTTGTGGCACAGGTGGGAGAGTGGGTCGTTTACCAATCGGAAGGTTGGTAGATCAAGCTCCAGAGATCTTATTGCAAACACTTTCTGCAAGCGAATATCCTGTTTTTACCATTTCTTCCTACTCCAAACGCACATCAAATGTGAGGACACTACAAGAAAAAGCATGCCGTAAATTTTTGATCATAACTCTGGTTTTACTTGGCCTAACAGCACAAGTTAAAAACTGCTTTGTAGTTTAAAGTCTGCACTTTCGACTCATGTTAAAAGGGAGACTCAGCTATGCAGCATCCTGCAGCTATGCCATCTTAAATCCCATCATTTGGAAGCTCAAGTTGACCCTGGAGGTTTAAGGGAAAATAAGCAGGGTTGCCGACTGTATAAAATTTATTGCCAAGATACATTGTTACAACAAAGAAATAATCAAACAAAAACAAATTTCCTTATGTTTTGTGCCAAGTTTACATAAATATACAGCGCTTAAATTTATTGGATTTCCTGTCTTAAAAATGAGAAAAGCAAAATATTTTAGAAATCTGCCAAAAAATTGCTTTTAAAACTAAAAATTACATTGTTATTTATTAGTCAAATAAACCAAAATAACTATAGTCCTTATTCATACATCCAAAAAATAAAATATTTTGTATGGCTTTAATAACAGCTTGCATGCTTGCCTGTTTGTTTTCGCCCAATGGTTCCCATTTCACATTCTGTTTGGACCTACAGTACTGCGTCACCCAAATAAAGGCTTGTTTTTTTGTTTATTTACTCAAGTATGCATTTTTGGGTCTCATCATATGACACCCAGTTTTGTTTACTAACAATTGTCACCTCATATACATTGCTCAAAAAAAGTTAAAGGAATACTTTTAATCATAGTAGTCAATTAAAAAGTCAATTAAACCTCTGGGATATTGAACTGGTCAGTTGGTGCCCTGTGGTATTCACAGATGAGAGCACGTTGACCCTGAACACGTGACAGACGTGAAAGGGTCTGGAGAAGCCATAGCGAACATTATGCCGCCTGTAATATCTTTTAGCATGACCAGTTTGGTGGTGGGTCAGCGCTGGTCTGGGGAGGCATACCCATAAAGAGATGCACAGACCACTATAGGCTATGCAACGGCACCCTGACATCTATTAGGTATCAGGATGAAATCCTTGGACCCACCGTCAGATCACGTGCTTGTGCAGCAGATCCTGAGTTCTTTCTGGTGCATGAGTGTGCCTGGAGGATGAAGTTGGTTAATATCACTGACTGGCCCCCACACTCACCTGACCTAAATCCAACAGAACACCTCTGGGACATTATGTCCATCCGATGCCACCAGGTTGCACCTCAGACTGTCCAGGAACTCAGCGATGCCCTGGTCCAGATCTGGGAGGATATCCCCCAGGACACCACCTGCTGTTTCATTAGGAGAATGTCCCAATGTTGTCAGGCATGTTTACAAGCATGTGGGAGCCATAGAAACTACTAAGTAACATTTTTAGTTTCTGCAATGACATTTTGGCAAAATGGACTACCCTGTCACTTAATTTTTTCAGTGTGAGTTTTGGGGTGTCTTTGAATTCAGCCCTCTGTAGGTTGATAATTTTTATCCCCAACAAACAATGTGGCAACCTTTAATTCCTTAGACCCAGTCAATATTGGTATAGATATTCAGCATGAGTTTCTCCCCCATTGAGATCTGATGTGTTTTCACAGCATTCCTTTAATTTTTTTTGAGCAGTGTCTTATTTTCTAGCTGTTCCCAGAGCCATGCGTTGGATGAAACTTATGTTTCATTGATTGATTTAAAATCCACTGTGATAGTGTACAGAGGCAAAACTACAAAAGCAGCATCTTTGTTCAAGCAAATTATTAGCCTAACTATATGTCAGCGATTGACTGTACATGTCAGTGGCATTTGTGTAATTACTGTCTCTGCCAGAAGGAGGAGACAAAGGTTCTGCATTGCAATTTTAATATTCTTTGCATTATTGATAAGATGTAAACAACCTTGAAGGTCTGGATTGCTTGTTGGTGTGTGTGCCCATGAAGGGACTCTCCGTTGACCTCCAGAATCTCGTCTCCTATATGGGGAAGCATATAATCAGTGTGAGACAGGCTTTTAGTAAAAATAGATCACTGTCAGTCACTATCAACACTTTTAACTCTCAGTTCAGTACACAGAACAGGAATGGATACCCTCTTTCAGTCGTCCATCAGCTGCTGCAGCACCATGAGGGAAAATTGTTTTGACAAAAATGCCCATCTGACCACGTGCTGAGTCCTGTCCACCGACAATACTGAATCCAAGGCCCTGTGGAAGTGACATTTCAGTAAATGCCAGAAAGAATGGCAGAAACCCAGTATTAAAGGGTTCAGCACTTTTAGCTAGCTTCACTTGTTTTTGTTTCATTGTCACACATTAAAGCAAAAGTTTGAGGTTACTGTTGAAAAAGTGTTGCTGATGACAAGATTGAGTTGACTGTATTGGTAGATATAAGGTAGAAAATTTTCCCAGACATACTGCTTCAGTAAAAAAAAAAAAAAATAAGGAGATAAAACTATATACAAGAGTGTTCCAAAAGAACATATGTTGCTTGCTCAAAGGCATGTTCATGTATATGAAATGAAAAAATAAATTACCTCTATGGAAGAACAATCAAGGGAACAGTATACTCAGGTCTGGCTCCAGGGTGGGGCCCCGGTAAATCTATCTCGGGCAGGGAGCTTGAGGGAAAGCGTTCGGTGGCCGGGCCTTAGCCCGAGTACCTAGCAGCCTGAAGATGAGACATGGGCCAGTGCTCCTGTAGGCCCACACCTGCAGGAGGCACCATAGGGGTTGGGTGCAATGTGTGTCGGGCAGTGACCAAGGGCGGAGGCCCTGGCAGACTGACCGCTTGAGAGATACGGGCTAGATATAGTCAGGCTCACATCAACTCATGGCCTGGGCTCTGGAACTAGTTTCCTGGAGAGGACTCTGCTTCAGTCTGAAGTTGCCCTCGGTGAGAGGTGGCAAACTGGGGTGGGTATCCTTGTATCCCTTTGGCTTGCTGCCTGTATGTCAGAGTTTTCACTGGTGGACAAGAGGGTTGCTTCCCTGCACCTTCAGGCCAGGGAACGGGTCCTGACTGTTGTCTGTGCTTATGTGCCAAATAACAGTTCACAGTATCCAGCCTGTTTGGAGTCACTGGGTGGGGTACTCGAAGGTACTCCATCCAGTGACTCCGTCATCCTACTGGGAGACTTCAGTGCTCACGTGCGCAATGACAGTGACACCTGGAGGGGCGGTGTTTTATTATTGGACTTCTGTGCAAACCACAGCTTGTCCATAACGAACACCATGTTTGAACATAACCATGTTCATAAGTACACGTGGCACCAGGACACCCTAGATTACAGGTCAATGATCAGTTTCATAATTGTATCATCATCTGTGGCCGTATGTTCTGGACACTTGAGTGAAGAGAGGAGCTGAGCTGTCAACTGATTATCACTTGGTAGTAATTTGGATCATGTGGTGGGGGAGGATGCTGGACAGACCTGGTGCACCTAAGTGTATTGTGAGAGTGTGCTGGGATTGCCTGGCAGAAGCCCCACTCCACAAGAAGGTGAAGGTGGCCATCAAGCTGAAAAAGGAGTCCTATTGGGCTTGGTTAGCCTGTGGGATTACGGAGGCAGCTGATGGGTACCGGCAGGGCAAGCGGAGATAGGGTGATGAGTGCAGTCCTTCGGGAGGGGCTCAAAATAGAGCCGCTACTCCTCCACATTGAAAGGAGCCAGTTGAGGTGGTTCAGGCATCTGACTAGGGTGCCTATTTGGGCATGTCCTACCGGGAGGAGGCCCCAGGGCAATACCAGTACACACTGGAGAGATTATGTCTTATGTGCATCTATTATCCAAGTTTGAAGTCAATATGTTGCACAGTTACTGCGATACTGGAAGCGTGACAGACAGACATATGCTATATTGCTTAAAGTATTCATTCACCTATCCAAATCATTGAAGTCAGGTGTTCCAATCACTTCCATGCTGTATAAAACTAAGCACCTCAGTATGCAGACTGCTTCTACAAACATTTGTGAAAGAATAGGTCACTCTCAGGAGCTCAGTGAATTCCAGCATGGTACTGTGATAGGATGCCACCAGTGCAACAAGCTCAGGTGTGAAATTTCCTCACTACTAAATATTCCACAGTCAACTCTTAGCTGTATTAGAATAAAGTGGAAGCAACTGGGAATGACAGCAGCTCAGCCAGGAAGTTGTAGGCCACTTAAAATCGCAGAGACCTCAGGAGATTCTGAAGTGCATAGTAAACAGAGGTCATCAACTTTCTGCAGCATCAATCATTACTGACACAAAATGTTTCTAATTTTCGAGATATTGTGCAAATGCAAGAAAGCAGTCATATGGACTTTTTCAATATGTGCATTGAAGAACAAGTACTGGTCAAAAATGACTCCAAGATTTCTCACAGTGTTACTGGAGGCCAAAGTAATGCCATCCAGAGTAAGTATCTGGTTAGACACCAAGGTTTATAGGGCCGAGTACAATAACTTCAGTTATAACTGAATTCAGAAGCGGCAATACATTCCTGCAGTTTAACTAATTGATGTGTGTCATCTGGCTTCATGGATAGATAAAGCTGAGTATCATCTGCATAGGACTGAAACTGTATACAATGCTTTCTAATAATACTGCCTAGGGGAAGCAAGTATATTATAAACAGAATTGGTCTTAGCACAGAACTCTATAATTAACTCCATAATAGACTGAGAAACAGTTTTTATGCCAGAGTCATCACTGAAATTAACTTTGTGCTGTTAAATGGAAAGTAACGTGGTGGTGGTGGTGTGTGTGTGTGTGTGTGTGTGTGTGTGTGTGTGTGCGTATTGGGGCTGGCTCTCTTTTAATTTTATTATGAATAATGTATTATTACTTTTAAACTTTTTTTAAATCTGTTTTGAGGCACCTGAAATGATTGCACTTTAAATTTTGTTGTGCAACTTGTCTGTACAATGACAATAAAGATTCTATTCTATTTCATTTAAGCTTGAAGTAACGGTTACAGAGCTACTGAAAGCATGACAGACGGACAGACAGAGGGACGCATAAATGACAAAGGACAGACAAACAACAGAAAAGTGATCCCTGTGTCTCCCTGCCTCTTGGCAGATGACAGGATAACAAATTATCCACTGTGATGATGAAGACTTCAGCATATTTAGGGTTCTTATCTTCCTGCGTGAAAATTAGTAGTGGTGACACTCGATTTTAAGATGGCATACTATCCTGATGGCCTTAGAAAAGAGGTTTATTGTTTCATCTTTACCTGTCTTTTTATTTTATTGTGTCTTAGAGCTGACAGAGCAAACATTTTCCAGAAATTTCTGCCAGAATCTGCTGGGAAATAGTTTCCTCTGTGACAGCTACAGATCTGGTGAAACAAAATTGTATAAACTTCTGTATATATGTGATAAGGTTCATCAGTAACTGAGAAAGCTGGTACAGGAACTGCCCACATGATCATTGCATCAACCAAGTAAGCTTTATTTCAGTCCTGTTTGTGTTTCTTTTACAGTGCAGCTGTGGTTCAGGAGGAAGGCAGGAGGTAGTTAGATACCTCAAATTATCCACGACAAATGACAAATAAAGCACTGTCTGTATGCAATACAAGTGCTGTATGAATGTGTGTATGTAAATGAACCGTGGTTTGTAGTTGTGTAGTCTGTGTGCACTTATTAAGCAACTTTTGAACTATAATTATCAATGAGGTACCATTTGATTCTGTCACATTTTGGAATGTTGCAGGTTAAGTAGTCAAATGCAGGACACAGAAGCAGAATTCTAAAAACAAAAAGTGAGGCTTTATCATGGCCAGCAGTCCAAACCATAAATCCAAAATTAAAGCAAAAACAGAGTCCAAGAAACCCTGGGAAAAAGTACAACATGGCAAAGCAAACTGAGGCTCCATATAAATACACGAGGTAATGAGGGAAGTGGAGGCAAAGATGGGGTCAAACTAGTTGTACACAGTCAACACAATGAGGCAGGGGGGTGTATAATTAAATACAATACACAAGAGGCAACTGATGACCAGGAATCGGCTTCTCTGTCCTGCTTCATAGTGAAACCTGTGCACTTCTCACCCTCATATTGCTGCTTGGAGATATTTATTATTTAGATTCATTAATACTCTAAGTGCTGCAGGGGGACTCCATGACGCACTCAGCATTTCCCCAACACTCACCTCTTTTCACTCCTGATGCATTTGTATGCCAGTGCTGTATGACTTTAAATTTTGCCTTCTCCCTCTCCTGTAGTTTGTCCAACACTATATGCTTTGTCTTCTAATATAAAGTGCCTCACGCAGCTGTTGTTGTGAGTTGGTGCTAGATGAATAAAATGAATTGAACTGAACATGAATTTAGCCTAGTACAGTTTCTTTTGATTCAAGTCAGAAAAAAGAACAAATCTACACACTGGCACATTGCATCAATCCGTTGTAGGGTTGTCAGCTCATCATGTTGGTCATTAGGGTAATTGAGGCCATGTGTACCATTTAAAATGGTATCTATATCATTACACATTATGTATGAGAGGAGCGATGAGACCAGTGAAGTGTCAAACATCATAGAAGAGTGGACTTCTGACTTTGGCAGAGGACTGAGCATCCAGTCAGTTTTAATTTGTTCCATTTTTTAAAAAATGTTTTAGTGATAGCTTTGCACGTACTACTGCTACATAATTACATACAAATAAACGTTTCAGATTATTAAACATTTTTATAACAGATTTCTCTGATTCAAGATATTCTGATATTGATATGTTGTCATGTCAATTCTGAAAGAAGTTCTGCAACTTAGCATTCTGATAACCTGAATATTCAACACGCACCCAAACAATATGAACCTTGTTCAACTGGAAGCATGGTGGAAAATTGTTATTTCTGATTTTTCAAAAAAAAAGCTTTTTATTAATAGATCATTAAGATGAAACAGAGTATTAGTAAATCATGTCAGGATACACTAACAGCACACAGATGTGTCTGTTCAGAGGCTCTAAGCTGCCATACACATAAGTCTGAGCTCTGATTCATGTACACGCCAAATGAGTGCACTTACCTTGCCCTGGCCTTTCATTAGTACTATAATGGAGATAATGGATGGCTGTGCCAGTCGCCATGGAGATTCCACTTGAACAGTGCTCAGTGAGCGAGCTGACTTCTTAATTATCTGATATTCCTGGAAAGTGAATGAATATAAGAAACAAAACAAAGTCTGACAAATTAAAGTCCAAATAGTTACACAGTGATTAGACTTCTTGTTCACTGAGGCTCTGGTTTATTTCCATTACTGCTTCACACTTAACAATACCTGTTTTTTGGGGGGTTTTTTTTGACTCGATTAGTTTTGGAGTTGTAGCTCTATATTAATGTATAAGGTTTGCTGCGTAGATGCCATCACCCACATGCCATTAAGAGGCTGTGGAATCTGATTCTGATTTATTTTTCTCAGTTAACCTCTCATTCACGCAGCAATTAGGAAAGCTCTCCTTGTCATGGTTGTCATGACAGTCAGGGCACAATGAGTGAGCAGGCTTTGATCTGTCTATGTTTGGGTGTACATGGGGGTGAAAAGAGTCATTGAGATGCCACATGTATGTTCCTGTACTTTTAACACACGAGTGTTGTGGTGCTATTTCTTACAAGATGTCAGACTGACCTGTCTCACTCCAGCAGTATCTAGCTGTTGAGGTAAGGAGTGTTTACGCTGGCCAGGCAGAGGCTTCTCCACCACTTCATAGGCACTCTCTCCATTCTCCACTAACAGTTCATCATCCTCACCCACTGATTCCAGTCGACTGCTCCCTCCTGAGTCCAGAAAAGGAAATAAACCATTTTTGAATCTTTCAGCAATCTATTCGCATCAGACATATGTTCAAAATGAAAACGGCCAAACTGCGGTTAAGAAGAGATGCAAGGTTTCCTCTCTAACAACCATTTTGATGTTACTGAACAATCTGTTTCTGTGAAATACCAACCCTGGGATCTGCTGCACAGCTTCATGGGTGTGGGGCTGCAGCAGGATATTTTGGGTGTTTCTCCCTGACTTTGTTCTTCCAGGTTTTCCAGGCTGTTAAGCTGCAAAGATCACACACATGCACACAAACACACACACACACACACACACGCACACACATGCAGTAAGTCTGTAAAGTGCTTTTGTGTGTGTGTGTGTTCTTTCTCCCTAAAGATCTGAGAGTTTCCTCAGGTCCCTCTTCTGACTGGTTACCCCATTTTGGGCTGGCTTCAACGTGTCAGCTGCAGATTGATCCTCATGGTCAACTGGCCATTTCAAAAACCCTGTCTTCAGCAGTTGCTTCTTGGGCAGCAACTGACAGCAGCATATGTAAGTCCTATCCTCGATCTGCAAACCTTTTGCTAACTCTTTGTGTTTTCCTCAGCTTTGTATACAGTATTTTGTAAATGGCTGTAAATATCACTGAAGCAGAAGGGATGAACTGCCTGTTTATTTTTGTACAGTTTTCTCTCATTTGTTGTGTTAGGGACAGGCGCTTGTCTTTTGTTTGATTTTGTTATTTTGGCCTTGGTACACCCTGGAGTTTATGCTTCTGGTTTTGGGGACCGGGGCGGTGACATTCTTTTAAAACCTTTGTTGTGCTCCCTAACCCCCTAGACCAGGGCATAACAGTACGTGGCACTCATAGGAATGATTTTGTGTGGAAGAAGAGTCAAATGACCCATGAAACACCCCTTTTAATTTGAGCGCACACACAGCCTGAAGCAGACAGCCAGGTTTAATGGAGAAAGTTGATAACTGTTGTTGTGACACCCATTGTCTGGGGTTTTAAGCTTTGTGGAGCTAGCTACCACAAAAACAGTCTGGCTGTGGCGAACTTCATTCTTCATATAACCCTCAGGTGTGTCAGTGGGATACATCCAGGTACCTCCACATTGAGACTGCCTCAGACGGGAGGAAAGGCCGGAGCAGACACAACTCATCTGGACCGGGAACAACTCAGGATCCTCCAGGAGGAGGGGAAAATACAATAACTTACTACCTTCCATTTGATGGTTAATTTTGATATGAGAGACAGGTTGCTGTTATAGATATGAGCAAATGAATTCAAGTGCTACAAAAATACTCTCATAAACACACAAAAGAATAGTATATATTATCTGTGTGTACCAAGTAGGGGTTGTGCAGACTTGTGCTACTGCTGGAGGTCTTGGGGGAGCATGGGTGAGCAGTCTGGGACAGGGATGAAGAGGAACTGCAGGTGCTAACAAGGTCCGGCAGACTGGTGGATGGAAAACGATCGAAACCCACATCTGACTCCTCCTGCAAGGACAAGAATAAATATGTATCTGTGTGTCTCATTTTTACAAACCAACAAGTCTTATAAAATCTTTACAAAGAACTGGGCACACTTTGAATAAAAATAGGATATAGTAACCATCACTTCAAAAAAGAATTTCAGACTTTTCCGGTTTTCTTCAACAAACTCTGAGTTTCTCTCTGGCTCCTCCCCTCTTACGTCACCTGAACCAGCTGACTGACACTCTTGTAAGAGCACTGAAATCCCAATTAGATGTTAGTTTGCTATTTTTTGTACTCAATGAGTGCTTTTGCAATCCTTGAGTTATCGATATATTTGAGTGACGATGAGGCCAAACTGTTTTTAAGCCTTGAAAACTGAATGAAACCATGCTATAATGGTTGTAATGTATGTATATTTGTTATCTCCTCCTAGATGAGAAGACCAATCTTGATTCAATTTGGCATAGACATTGCCTGGAGCACTGTGAGTGCCAAGATCTATATGGTGTTACAAACAATTCAATTCAATTCAATTCAATTTTATTTATATAGCGCCAAATCACAACAAACAGTCGCCTCAAGGCGCTTTGTATTGTGGGTAAAGACCCTACAATAACACAGAGAAAACCCAACAGTCAAAACGACCCCCTATGACAAGCACTTGGCGACGGTGGGAAGGAAAAACTCCCTTTTAACAGGAAGAAACCTCCAGCAGAACCAGGCTCAGGGAGGGGCACCATACAATACATTAGTATACAAAAATCCCACAATCTTATATTTGTACATTTGACAGTTCAATTGAAGACCAAATGGAATTTTATGGTATAGAATGGATTGTTACATTAGTATGATTAGAATGTTTGTATGCATGTTCCCTGTCTCCTATGTGTAGTGCGGGGGTTTGCTAGTCTATTTAAAGTGAGTTTTTAAATGTAGCTGCAGTCTGTTTCGAACAGTTCATGTTTAAATCTGTTCACATATTGAGATTCAGTCATTAAATGCTGTCACCATTTTGAAAGGCACAGTGCCTGAAATTCAGAGTATGAATGTCAACATATTTTCCACTGAAAATCACCTAAACCAGTTTCACTCACATACAACTCAGAAACACCCGAAGGTATCATAAGCTCTGTAATGGCTCAGTGTCCAGGTCTAAGTCGACTTGCACAGCAGGACAGATTCAAAATGCATCACAGTCTAAATCAGGCTCAGATCCAGTTTAGCTCTGCATCATTTCCCAGCTCGTCCCATCCTTATCCATTTTGACCCTGACTTTGGTTTTTTAAAGCCAGACAATCAGCCAACACATATCCGGGCTTATGACAGAAAAAGCAGTTTTTCAGCCTCTATGCCTGTGAAAGCTGGCGAGGCCTTAGTGATTTCACTGCCTCGTTGGGAACTGTCATAAAGAGGAGCATCGCCTTTGGTAAACACTTTTATGTGTAAGCGCAGATTCATCTGCCAGAAAAGAAGCTTGCTTCAAAGTGGACACCTTCTGTTCATTCAAGTAAACAGAGATGCGTTCAGGCACCCAGTTCTTGAATTCCTCCAGCAGAATCAACTCACACAGAGAAGCAGTCATCCATCGTGTAAGGTGGATGACAATCTGGCCTGACAATTTCCTAAGCTGCTGTAAATGTTGTGTGTAGGCTTCAGGCACTACCTCATGCACCCTTAATATAGCGCTTTTTACTTTGTCGTATACTAAGCTATCCTCAATGGAAAGAGACACACACGCATTCTGTGCTGAAAACCTGCAGTGTGAAAGGCTCACCCATACATCATTTGGCCAACCTTTGTTCCCCGAAACAATTCTTCTCACAGTTTTCTGTTGTCTTTTTGTTTGTTTGATTTTTTCTTTACTAAAGAAAAAACTGTCTAAATAATGGACAGAACATTTTCATTTGGCACAAGCTGCTCAACTTGTAAAGTCAGCTTGGTGTTTAATTTTTCCTCCACGATGCTTCTATGTTACAAACTGGATGGGGTGCAGTCATGTGAAAACACACTCTTTACAATGAAGTAGAGGAAGTGTTAAGAGAATTTAAAATATTCATAAACTGTGATATTTGGGTATTACCACTGATTGTAACTTGTCATTCAGTGAGCACATTGACATGCTTGTGTCTAAGTCCAAACTAAAAATGGGACTCTTTTTTTTAGAAACAAGTCCTGTTTGTCTCATCGGGTCAGAAATTATTTAATCTCTACAATGCTCTTACCCTTATGGTGACTATGGTGACCTGATGTTTAGGACTGCACCTGAAAAATACTTAAAGAAATTGGCTTGTTTGTGGATATGGTGTCCATCCCTGTATGTTGTATGCTGCTGCAAGCCGTCCATCTCGGTTGGCCCACAGACTTTCACACTGGCTGCTCTTTGAATACAAATGCATTCTTGGTCTACTTCCCACTTATTTGACCACATATGTGATCAGGTCTTGCAATCATCATGATCTACGCTCTGAGGATTTCCTTAAAATGTTTGTTCCTAGAGTCAGAACAGACCTGGGTAAGAAAGCATTTAAATATGCAGCCCCTTCATCATAGAATGGTCTATAGATGGATTTGAAACTGACAGAACTGGTCACTGTTGGTGAATTTAAGGCCTTGTTGATGCACCAAGAAAGAAGTAGTCTCAGGAAATGTGACTGTATCTGGAGGTCCTACAGGATCTTAGCTCGGTCATTCTCTATCACCGGTGGGAGTGTATCCCATTTTGACCTCGAGACTTCCAGGTCATACTCGGCACAGATGTTCCTGTATACTATGCCAGCCACTTGGTTATGGTGTTCCATATATGCCCTGCCTGCTAGCATCTTGCACCCTGCTGTTATGTGTTGGATTGTCTCAGGGGCATCTGCACAGCCTGCACCTGGGCTCTTGCCTGGTGTAGTAGACCCCTGCCTCTATCGATCTTGTGTTTAGAGCTTGCTCCTGTGCTGCACTGATTAGTGCCTCTTGCTATGTTTCCACCGCCGAGGTGCCGGTGCTCGTGCCAGTGCTGGTGCCAGTGCTGGAGTCGGTTTCAATGAACCGACGAAACGCTTAAGAACGGGCCTGTGTTTCCACTCTGCTTTGTGAACTGATCCTTTATGTATGAGTGTCGGCGGTTTCCTCATCTGGACACTGAAGCCAAAGGACACAAACATGGGAGAACACGCGCCCCTTTCTTGTGCTGCAAACATATTTTACGGTCCAAACAAAACTACTGCGGCATCTGTGTGCAGCACAGAGGGAAACACAGACAGCAATTACGAGCAAGACGACAAGGATGCACTTTGCATCCTTTTATCTGTGATATGAACTAATACAAAGCAGCAAGTTCAGCCTCAGGGCCCAACCTAATTCACAAAATCGCACCACTTTTCTCATGTAATACACACCATGCAGTGAAATAGCGGTAGAAAACTTTATGTTGAGATGGCAGAGTCACGCCCTTCTCTCGGTTTCATCACACGTTCTTGGTTCAAGGCCAGCTAGCTTGCGGGGCCGGAGTTGAACCCATTTTTTTGCCACGCACCGAGTGCGTTTGCAGTGGAAAAACTGCTGAACAGTACAACTACCAGCACCCTGTTGGTGGAAAAAGGGCCTCTGTGCTGTCCTTCAGCCCAGCCTTGTCCAGCAATTGGTAGGATTTTTCGATATCAGCCACTTCTTTAATCTGTCAGTAGTACATGCCATGGAGTGGCCTGTCCTTTCATGATGGTTCCTGTTCTTGCTCCTCTTCTTTCTTGGGTTTCTACTGCCTGAGGTACTCACTAAGCATGTGATCATTTGTGGCCATCTTCCTGATGTACTCATGGATTTTTGTTGTTTCCTCTAGGATAGTGGTTCTGACACTCACTAGTCCTCTGTTTAGTGTACAGTCTCATGGTGATGGATCTGGGGTAAAACCCTCCATGCATTGTAAGGAGCTTTCTTGTCTTGATGTCAGTGGCCTCTATCTACTCCTTTGGCCAACTTATTATCCAAGCAGGGTATCTGACAACTGGCAGGGCGTAGGTGTTGACTGCCCGAATCTTGTTCTTCCCATTCAGCTGACTCTTCAGGACTTGCCTTACTTTCTGCAGGTACTTGGCAGTTGCAGCGTTCCTAGTGGCCTCTCAATGATTCCCATTTGCCTGTGGGATTCTAAGGTACTTGTACAGTGGCTTGGAAAAGTATTCATATCCCTTAAACTTTTTCACATCTTGTCACCATACAACTACAAACTTAACTGTATTTTATTGAAATTTTACGTGACAGACCAACATAAGGTAGCACATAATTGTGAATGAAAATGATACATGGTTTTTAAATTTTTAATCAAATAAAAATCTGAAACTATCGGACTACACTTCTCCTGTCCAAATGACATTCCAATGTCATTGCTATAGCTCCTAGTAGTGTGGATCAGTGAATCAATATCTCATTCACTCCTGGTATACAGCTTGATATCATCCATGTAGAGTAAGTGGCTAATGTTTGTGCCGTTCCGAAATCGGTATCCATAGCCAGTTTTGTTCATGATCTGGCTGAGGGGGTTCGGGCCTTCGTGGAACAGCAGTGGGGACCCACACTTGATGGTGGCTTGTGCAATTGCCTTGAAGTTGGCCTCTACTGTTGTTCTTCACATTCCCATTGAGTTCCTGATGAAGGCTCTTAGGGTCCTGTTGATCTTTTATAGTTCTAGGCATTCCAGGATCCATGTGTGCAGCATCAAGTCATAGGGATTCTTGTAATCAATCTAGGCATTGCGCAGATTGGTCAGCCTGGTCTTACAGTTTCAAGTGACTACTTTATCTACCAGCAACAGGTGTTTCACTCTTCTGGTGTTTCTCCCATTTCCTTTCTGGGCCCCACTCATGTATTGAGCCATGTGCCTGTTCGTCTTAGCTACTAGGAACTCTGTTGTACAGAGGCAGGTTATTGGCTGGTAGTTGAATGGGACCGGTCCCTTCTGGGGATCCTTGGGGATCAGGACTGTGCAGCCATTGGTCAGCCATTATGGGTGTGTCTTATTTATTAGCAGCTGGTTCATTTGTGCTGCCATGCCTGGCAGCACAAATGGAGTCAGTCATGCACTCATGAAGTGCAGTCAGCTTCTTTAGCCAGTAGGTGTGTATTCATGCTATCCAACTCTATATATGAGAGACTCTTTCTCGGATGTCTGCCACTGTGATGGTGACTGGAGCCTGTTAAGGGAGGTTGCTGTGGTCTGCTCTTAGATCCACCAGCCAACGAGCATTGGTGTTGTGTGTTGCATCCTTCTCCCATATGCTCTTCCACTATTGCTCTGTCTCCAGCCTTTTTTTCCCCCACCAGTCTGTCACAGGGCTAACACAGAGACAGTTAACATTCACACCTATGGGCAATTTAGATTTCCAATTAACCAAACCCCATTAAGTGCATGTCTTTGAATTGTGGGAGGAAACCCACACAAACACTGGAAGAAAATGCAAACTTCACACAGAAAGGTCCGTACGTATGTGCAGGGTTGAGATGCAAGTGTCATAACATACTGGACATTTATGTAGAAGACAGGTCACTACATACATGTACATACATACATACGTACATACATACATATATGCATACATACATTACATACAAGATTACACTGATTAGAGGTTCTGAATGTCAGTTTTGATTCATTTTCAAATAATTGATCAGCCCTAATCCAAAAGTGTGTGTGTGTGTGTGTGTGTGTGTAGGTATATGTGCGCACACTCACCCTACTAGCCACCACCAGCTGGACCAGACCAGTAGTGGAGCGGAGGATAGCAACAGCTTCCTGATGAGTAAGACCCACCAGAGACTGATTATTTATCATCAGCAACTCATCACCAGCATGAAGACGCCCATCCCTGAGACACACATGTACGTACATAAGCGCACACAAAAACACACACACACACACTCATGTTACTATAAGTAGTTCAGTTAGTCTTCATGATCTTTAATACTTAAACTTGCTACTGCTACAAAAGGGCTGATACCCAATACTAACCATGCAGGGAACCCAAACCTAAATACTAGTGACGTGTGGTGAGTTTTGTGATGGTTGAGGCACTGACTCGTAGAGTAGAGGCTTTTATTTCAATTTTAATTATGCTAATGATTAATTATGCTTTAATCAACTCCATACTGTTCAACAATGATGGCAAGAAAAACAAAATGTTTAATGTAAGGTCAAGCTTTTTGTTGCAGCACTGCCCCCTATCGGTGTAGCATGGTACTTTCTGCCTCACTCTCCTTATTTTCACCGATTTGGATCGTGCATTTATGACAAAGAATGAACATGTCACACACATTCATTCAGTATATTAGACAGACTGTGGAACATCGGCATAGGTAGCACATGTGTAATCAAACATGTATATTGGCGATATGAAGAGAGACAGCAATATGCATGCGCCAGCCGCCTGCTCCATTTGTTGTATGTGACACAGCGCCACCAGAGGTGAGCCACAGCACTGCACTGGCTCACTCCGCATTTCTTCCATGTGTTTGAACAGGCGATGCGTAGATTCCGCAATTTTGACCATTAAAGTGTTGAAATAATTCAGAAAACAGTTTTATAAAACAGTTTTATAGATCAGTTAAGTGGTCAAATGTATTTTCTCTTATCATTGTTAGTATTTTACTAGTCGTGAGGACAGGGGAGGCACTGCCTCACCTGCCTCCCCTGACTGCACGTCACTGCTAAATACATTGTACACAGACAATGTCTTGAAATGTTTAACCTGATTGAAATCAATTTTAAAAGTACTGAGGGCCGCCAGTGCTGCGCTTCAGCTTCCTGGCATTAGACTCTTTAGGTGGCACAGATCCCCTGGAAGTCCAAGTTCTAGAAAACATAGGTCTCCGCAGATCTTAATTGAGCCTCAGTGATTTTATTCATCATATCAATTTAAAACCAATGGCTCAGTAAGAACCAGGAATAAGGAACGCTAAAATCATAATAAATATAAAACACTAAGAATACTGTCACTTGCTGTGATTGGCATTATTATGGTCAGAAGATTTCAAGAATCCAAGATTTTTAGCAGATGCGTCTATGATATGAATCTGAACATTCTAGGTCAGATTGTTCTCAAGTTATTAAATTCATAAAGTTAAAACTTGGCTGCCTGCTTGCCCAGCAGGGTGACAACAATACCCCATCAGCCTTTATGAGATACATCTTTAGGCTCTTTTGTGATGCAGGTAGAGTAAAAAGAAATATGTTCAAAACACGGAAACAGACTGTAAACTGTTTAAACATTTTAAACCAATAATCACGATCAAGGGAATAATCAAGGGAAAAATAATCAAGAGCATCATATTAATGACAGTAACTCAGAATTTCTAAGCCCCTTTTTCACTGTTGATAGCACAATGAAGTATCTAAATAAAGTTAGTCAACTTTAAAAGAGCTAAATGTGAACAGCTGGCATGTCACTGTGATTTATCCTTTGGAATTTGGGAACTATAGTGGTGAACAACAAAACTGCCCTTTGAAAAAGTAAATGCTTTAACTACTAATGAAACCAGTATGAAAAAAGAACTTTTTACCTCACTTTTAAGACTAATCTATCAGTATAAGATATACTGTCATATACTGCAAAGATTCACTTAGTGAGGTTTCAAAAACAGGTAAGCAAATATGAGTTAAACCTATTAAAATACAGTAAATGTGATACATTGTTTCCTTACTAACTGTACCTGTAAATGGCACCCCCCTCCTCTATATGGGCTATGACGATGCCGTGGGGAGAACGTTTGGAGCCACGCCCCCCTGTTATCTTTATGCCCAGGCCCTCCTGACCCTTCACCATATGCATCTTCCAGATGTGGCTGGTCTCTCTGGGCTACAAAAGCAAAAGTAAAGAAAACAAACAAAAGAAAAACATGACCAACCTATCATGCAGGGTTGAGATGCAAATGTCATAACATACTGGACATTTATGTAGACGACAGGTCATTGATGCCGAGGGCACAAACAAACTAGTTACAGACATTTTGCTTGATGTGCTAGAATGATATACCAAATGTTTTTCTCAAAACTCTGACCTACATTGTAAACCACTACCCCATCACCAAATCTTTAATTAAACATGGGCTCATTTACAGTGATGATGGCTCAGGAGGTAAAGCAGGTCATCTACTAATCGGAAGGTTGGTGTGTCATGGTTTTGAGTTTGTCGGATATTTAGGGGTTCTCTAGCTTCGCACCTTTGTATTATTGGTATCTGGCTTTCTGTTATTTGTTTGTGCTTATAAGTTTTGTGCCTTACTTCCTGGCTTAGCTATTGCTGATTATTAGTTTGTTCCCTTTTGGATTCCAATCCTGTTCCCTCAGTCTTATCTTTGTCAAGTTCACGGGTGAGTCTGTCAACTATTCCTGTTTTACTGTGGTGGTCCTTTGTCTCTTGACTTTGTATTTATTTTAACTTCCCTTGTTTCCTCCTCTGTGATTTGTTTCAGCTGTGCTCCCGTCTGTTCTCTCTCTCCTCGCTGAGAGCTAACCTCTGATCTGAACAGTGTGGTATGAGCAGCCCAGTAAAGGAATGTGTTACTTCCTCATTTCTGACATCCAAAGCTTCTTGGTTGCTGCAGCAGCAGATGAGTCCTTCCCCACACACGGCATTGTGGGCTGAAGAAAAGGAGCCTGCCACTGCTGCACCTTTTGCTCCTATTTCAAGGAGGAAGCAAAGGTTCTGTCGTCGGTACTCCCCACCACTGTCAGATTGTTTTTCTGCCTGCATCTGCTGATGCTGGGTCTCCGGATCCCACCTCTATGGTGAGTGAGATGGACTGTTTCTTGAGTGCTCACTCTGAGCCAGAAAGAATTATGAAGGACATTTTTGTTTCTCGCTCCATGAATTCTGAGCATAGGGTTTTTCCTGAGTTGGCCAATAAGTGTCTTACATTCTGTGAATCTAAGATGGCTAATAAACCTTTTGGCATTTCTAGGACAACTGAAAACAAAGTCTTGTGTTTCTGTGATGGCCAGTAATAAAATGTGTCATTGTTTTATTTCCCAGTCGGCCAATACTGAAAAGTTTGGGTTTGGCATTTCGGGACCGGCAATTAAAAAAATGAAAGAAATCTTTTCAATTCATTAGACAGTTCACAATGAAACTGAACTGTTTTCCAGCTTACCAAAGCTACGTTTTATGTTCCCCTGCTGGCTTATTCAGAGACTGTTTATAATGTTGCTGAGAGGACCGTCTTTTAAAAACACTCGGCCAGCTCAAGCGCTTTGAGTGCTCAAGTAGAGTAGAAAAGCGCTACATAAAAACCAGTTGACTTTTTACCATTCCTAGATGGTATTCTGTATTTTCCAGCCTGAAAAATCAAAGGCCACATGTGTTCCCCTGCTGGCTGGTTTAGAGACTGTATGTGCTGCTGAGCTGGTGTCCCAGAGACTGTGCCTCACCTGGAATCCCCGGTAAACTTTGAGCCAGTTGACTCTGGGCGCCAGGTGAATTCCGGGCTTGAGCGTGCTGTTCCTATGTCCTAAAAAGTTGACTGTGTGTTCAGCTGAGCAACTCTAGCCTCCAGTGTCTATTGAGAATCCTGTGTCCTGCATTTCCTGTGCAACCTGAGCATGAGCTGGCCCTGCTGAGCAGCCCTGTTTGAGTTTTTTTTTTTTTTAGTCACATGTACACTAGTAGAATAAACTGTCTGACCAATATACTGATATACAATAATACAATATATACAATAATCTGACCAATATACAATCATTTTACTGCTCAAATGCATGAAAGCAGTCCTACATATTTGTTTAATATGCGCACTGAGGGACATCCTTGTCATGGTGCTGTGGCAGGCAGGCAAAGGTTGGACCCCAAATGCAGGACTCAGACGATGAACTGAACTTAATGTGGTTTATTGAATAAGAAGACTATACAAACAAATAAACAGGGGTGGACAGATGCCAGAACTAAAACTAAGGGACACAAGGAACAGGGAGGCACACAGCAGGCACACAGACAACGACGCGACAATGAGCAGAAGAAAACTGAGGGCTTAAATACACAGCAGGTGATCAAATGAAACTAATAGCAGGGGAAGCAAAACTAAACACAAAGCACGGGGAACACAAGGCTGTCAAAATAAACCAGGAAGTGACTGAACAAGGTACACGCAGACTTGACACGGGGGACTGGCACACAGAGAAAACTAAACAGGGACCACGGCACAGGGAAACAGAGAGAGACACAGACATGGGACAGGAACGCAGACAAGTCACAACACTGGGAATAAAACTCAACACGAAAACACAGGAGGCCAGGGTCATGACAAAAGGACAAAGCAGACACTGGAACACAGGGGTGACAGGGGCAAATGGAAGTAGAAAACCAAATCAAACTAGGAAACAACAACACTCAGTGAAAACAAAGCTAAACACAAAACGCTGGGCACACGGCCCAGGACCATGTCATTCCTGGTCAAACATGACTCCAAGATTTCTCACAGCATTACTGGAGGCCAAAGTAATGCCATCCAGAGAGAGTATCTGGTTAGATCCCATGTTTCTAAGATTTGTAGGGTGAGTACAGTAACCTAAGATTCATCTAACACTTCCAATAAACCATTCCGCTGCAGATGATCCGTTAGCTGTTTTACAACCACCCTATCAAGAATTTTTGAGATAAAAGAAGGTTGGAGATTGGCCTATAACTAGCTAAGTAAGCAGGCCAAGTGATGGATTTTGAAGTGATTGTTTAATTACTGCCACCTTAAAGGCCTGTGGTATGTAGCCAATTAATAGAGACAGACTGATTATATTTAAGATTAAAGCATTAATGAACGGTAGGACTTCTTTGAGCAGTCCTGTAGGAATCTAATAGACACGGTGGAAGTAACTATTGACGTTAACGCAAAGATATCAATCTGAGAGTAACTCTAAATAAATAACAGTAGTATTGAAAGTAGCTGTAAGTAATGTGTCTGTGAGGCACATTATGTACAGCTGTGAGATGGTTCTTGACAAATGTTATTTGTCAAGAAATTCATGAAGTCATTACCAGTTAAAGTTAAAGGAATACTCGACTCAACAGACCTCTGACTCTTTGTCAACTTGGCTAACGAGCTGAAAAGAAACCTGGGGTTGTTCATATTTACTTCAATCAGTGATTATCAGACAAAAGAAGGTTTTCAGGGAATACTGGTAAATGTTTGCAGAGGCAGTGAAACTCTGGGGGCCAGCCAAATGACCAGCAGTGGAGAGAAAGAAACTCTGGGGGCCCAGGACAAAGGAAGTCCTCTGACAGCCAACGTCAGCAGAGGCAATGTGACACCTCTGGTGACTTGGCAGAAGCCCAGTGACTGTGAAGGCAATGAAAAACCTCAGGTGGTCAGCGGCAGTGGCAAAGACCCTTAGGTGGCATGGATGGAGACCGGCATCAGAGATGACCTTCTCAGGGCCGACTTCGACTGAGGTCATGGGACACCTCAGACATTGGACCCTTGGACTCAGGCATGGTCTGTGAACATGCAGGCGGAGCGGGACACTGGCGCTCTGGCTCTGGACACACAGGTTAAGCTAGAGCTGCTCAGCTGGCTCTGGCAGCCCAGGATGCACTGTCTGGGGCTATACAGGGTTCGCAGCCATCTCCTCAGGCAACTGGCGCTCCTGTAGTCCCAGCTAAGGTCTGTCGGGTGGACTCAGGTGACTGCGACTGCTAAGCCGAGACCACTGCTAGATGGGCTTTAGGTGGTGCAATAGTCATTATCAGAACTGGCTGGGCAGGCTGGGATATACAAAAAGCAGTCTTTGTTTTGGCTGGCTCAGCAATGCAGTCTTTGAATTATCCATCTCAGAAGCACAGCACATGAACTTAACATTATTTAAAACTGCAACAGACACTCCAGTCTTTGGCATAATCTCCTCAAAAGCAGCGAAACAAACTGGTGAGCTGGCTGGCTCAGCAACAGAAACTCCCAACTCAGAGTTCACATTATCAAGAAACGGAAGCACGGGCTTTAAATCACGTGGTTCGGAAACAGAATAATCAGTGTTTAGATTTACTGGTTCAGAAATTTAAAAAAGTCTTGATTTTAGAAGGCAGCGATAACTCAATCTTGACATCAGCTGGTTCAGCATAAGAAACCTGTCTCTGTGGAGACTGGTTTACCCTAACAAAAGGTCTCTAAATGAGCTGGTTTATAAACAGACTTTTTAAGCTTGGTTGTTTCCCAGCTGGAAAGCACACCATTGTTAATAGCCAGGTCAGACACAGAAGACATCATATTCTGACTTGTCACAGGGCTGTCAGCCTCACAGTTGGCAGGCTCAGAAACACAAAACCCAGAACCAGTGTCAGCAGACATGGGCCTAAAAGCTCAAGTCTCTGGATGTGGCATGGAGTGACAATGACAAGAGCCTTGCTATCCCCAGGAAGGGGGAGCCAACAAAGCTGGAGCAACAGATGCCTGCAATGGGCCGGACAGCAGCAGTGAGGAAGAAGAGCTGAGGGGAGGAGAGATGGTAAATCCCAGGAGCTGGGCAAACGATTCTAGCAGAGTCAGGCTGTGGATCTAAGGTGGAGACAGAATTTCTGCTGCTCACAGCCACGGTTCCCTTCATTTGGAGACAGGAAGGCGAATGAAGCCTTAGCCAGCTGCAGCGGTGAGAGGCTGACTGGCTGTGGAAATGGGTAGAGGGTGTCCGGTGGGAGGACACCCATCCTTATAACTGTGGGCTCGGGCTGGATACTGACAGCTGCAGAACAGTGCAGCTGGATTGCCACTGTCGTTGTCACTGCTGCTATAGGGTGGCTTGAGTGTGAGGTTGTTGTGGCAGTGATGGAGATTGGAGTGACTGAACAAAGTCTCTTACCCAAAGTGAGACTGAGACAATAAATACACAATGTAATGGGAGAAGGGGAAACAGGAGGGGAACACAGCTGAAACTAATCACAATAGACCAGACAAGGGAAATAAATTAAATGCAAAACACAAGTAACAAGAGACTGAACATGGAGACGGGAACGATGGACTTGACACCACACAGGAAGACAGGGATACTGAGAAAACAGACACATGAATGAACATAACATGGAAAACAAGACACAAGAGGGAGGGAACATCTATACTGGGGAGACACAGAGGGAGCACTAAAGCACTAGGAACTAAGAACACCATTAAACATACTTAAAAGGAAACTATACAATATATACTATATACTATACCACTATAACCACAAGGCCAACCAAGAATCTCAGAATAATTAATCAAAGAAAACCACAGAGTCCAAAACTCAAAAACACAGGGCAACTAGCCCAGGGCCATGACAGCTACAAGTCCCATTTCAGAAGGAGGTGAAGAGAGAAACTGATTCAGAAGCTGCCCAGGAGTCAGCACATAGACCCTCATGGACTACAAATTCTGAGAGCCTGCTGTGTAACACAAACGCACTATACCAAAATATAAAAATGGTTTGAAGTGCTATTTTTTTTCATAGTTCCATTTGCTTTTGAGTTTATTCCTCCCTCGGCGTTCCTCCCTCTTGTATCAAATCTCCTGTATTTAGCTCATGACAGTGTTTTTGATTTTAGTTATCACACTTCCTATTTGACTTGAAGAGTTTGTGTTACTTGTCTCCATTTTCCCCAATGACCCTCTTGTGTATTAATTGTCTGTATTCCCTTGTGCCTTGTCAGAACATCTGCTTTTACTCAAAATTCATGTTCCTGTCCCCCAGCCCCTGTGTTTCCAGCCTTAGTTTGTTTCCCAGATTTTATATTCTGTAAGTTATAGTTTCCAGTTCCCCTTTTGGACTCGTTTGTTTGTTTTTTTGCTTCTGGATAGATGCCTCCGGTCAAATAAACAGCTCATTTTCAGTTGAACTCTTCCTGCCTTTGCGTCCTGCACTTGGGTCCGCACCCGACTTGTGCTGGTTTTGTAGCTGAGTAAATGGGTAATATCATGTATCTCTAATCGTATTGGCTTAGAAACACATTGCCAACTTTCAGCCTCCCAGTTACTGTTTATATTTCTGGGAGGTTTAAAAGCAGCTCTCAGTGTACACCAGTGGTTCTCAAATCCAGGCCTCGTGGCCCAGTGTCCTGCAGGTTTTAGATGTGTCTCTGCTTCAGCACACCTGAGTCCAATATTATAGTCATTAGCAGGACTCTGGAGAACTTGACTGCATACTGAGAAGGTAATTCAGCCATTTGACTCAGGTGTGTTGGATCAGGGACACATCTAAAACCTGCAGGACACCGGGCCACGAGGCCTGGATTTGAGAACCACTGGTGTAGAAGGATGTCAAACTAAACAGACTAAAAAGCTTTTACCTTTCACAGATCATTTTAATTTTGGGGCATCCGAGGAGGGAAGCTGCAAAGGCAACCACAACAGTGATTCTGTCTTCTTTTCATAATTAGATATATATTCTATTCTGTTTCCTTAAATTATTCTACTTATTTGTAAATGCACACTGTAAATAGTTTGTTTGCCACTTGCACTTTGAGGGACATCAGAAACTAAACCTCATTCCTGTCATGGTTTTCATGAAGGTATTTGAATCCCTGGAATCCTCCTCTGAACGTGGTCAAATCCAAAGTACCAGGTGATACCAGAACTTTTACTTTGTGAAAAAGGTCACAATTTACTTTTCAAACCATAACTACAATCCACACAAGCCTCACAGAAGTTACTTTTTGCGTGATCAAACCAATAGAAATGAACTTGTTTACTACTTGATGTACTGACATAGCTTGCTGTTTCCTCTGAGACCTATACAGCCACACTCATGATCAAATCAGAGTTTCTATGGCAACTGAACCCTGTTTAATTTTCTTTACTTATTAAAAGTTTCAGTTACTGAGTAAAGTCTGTTCGAAGCTTCTGACTCACAGAAGTTGTGAACAGAAGTGCATTGATTAGATTTGTCTCACCTGGCTTGACGGTTCACTGCTGAAAGAATCCATTTTGCATTCTAACAGCTGACTGTGACATTTTGTGTGCAGGGTGGCAGCCTGTCCACTGTGTAGACACTGGGGAGCCATTCTCAACTGAGGAAAGCTGTCTGGGCTTTCCTCAGAAGGTGTGGAGAGGATGCAACCTGAGTCATCTCGAGGACTGACTTCTGCATTACCAGGAAGAGAGGCGCTGTAACCATTATAACAGCTGAGGGCTTCTGAGCTCTGTACACTCCCTGTAGTCTCGGTTGAAGGATGAGCGTGATGTGACTCCAAATTTGCGAGTGCGTTTGTGGGTGCCAGAGCTGCTGGAGGACTCAGAGGCTGCTGCGCTCCGGTGCTGGTCTTCACAGCTGTCACTGCTGACTGGGGTACTGACACTTTCATTCACATCGCAGGGAGGCAGAGGAGCCCTACGCTTGACTCGCCGCAGCAGGATCAGGTAGACGCAGCCTCCATTCCAGCACTGGTCAGCCAGGTAACTGCAAAAAGGCATTGAAAAGATGAACAAAGATGATGGTGTCATAACAGAAAGCTTGAAATATTTCCAGCCAGGGGACTATTTCTACTACTACACTTTTCTTTTGGTAATATGTGTGTTTATAATAATTAAAATCCAGTACTGTGCATAAGTCTTGAACCACCAGTTTTCCAGACTTTCTGAAGGTTTTGTACGAAGTTTTTCTTTGGACATTGGTTGCTTTTTTTGCTCATTTTCAGCCCAGTCCTTGTACCTAATCATTTCAGAGGAATGTTTCTTGTTTTTTATGTCACTAAACAATGAACTATGAATCATTAAAACATAATAAAAGGCAACCAATGTCCAAAGAAAAACTTCGCAAAACCTTCAGGAAAAAGTTATAATAATTAAAATACAGTACTGTGCATAAGTCTTGAACCACCAGTTTTCCAGACTTTCTGAAGGTTTTGCGAAGTTTTTCTTTGGACATTGGTTGCTTTTTTGCTCATTTTCAGCCCAGTCCTTGTACCTAATCATTTCAGAGGAATGTTTCTTGTTTTTTATGTCACTAAACAATGAACTATGAATCATTAAAACATAATAAAAGGCACCAAACTCAAGGGATGACCCAATGTTGTGTCTATACATAACGGACAACAAAAATCTAATTTTTTTTAAAAAATTGTATCTTTTGTTACTAGTGGCCTTTTGCAGAAACACACAGTTTGTTCCCTTTTTTAGCTGATCTAATAAAAAATGCCAAAGATAAAGTTTGAAAGGCATAAAATAGCAGTTTTGAATCAACAAGGTCATTCCCAAATATCTGTTAACTGAAAACTTGGCACATCTTGGTATGGCGTGAAGGGTGTTCTTCAAACAGTTCAGGAAACTAGACAAGTGGAAGACAGAAGTGGCAGGGCTAAATAACTATCTACAGCAGATGAACAGTATCTGAAAGTCATGTTCTTCAAAACATAAAAAAAAATAACCTGAAACTGGACCTGACACATGCACCTAGCCCTTTAGTTTATCCACCAACTATCAGTCAAAGCCTCATCAGAAATAGTCTCAGTGGTAAGGTGGCTGTCAACAAGGCACTATTAAGGAAAGAAAACAGGGAAAATAGGCTAGAGACATCCTGTAAAACACAGTAGAGGTTCTGTCATGGTTTGGGCTGTATTACAGCCAGTGGTGTTGGGGATCTTGTCAAAAATTGATGGAAAAACACACAATGGAACACTATCAATCACGGATTAATAAATCATTCCACCTATTTCCCATTTTCCTAGCAAAATGTAAAAAAAATGTGTGGTGGCCCAAGACTTTCGCACAGTACTGTACAAAATGAAAGACTGGTGAGGAGTCCTTCACAATGACTCATCTTTAAACATTTACTGTATGCCTATGCATGAGTCTGTGGCTTTAATTTGTAATTTGTTTTAGAATTAAATAATTTATTAATTTATAATTTAATTTCACTATAGATATATAACAGCAGCATGATTTAATCTCAGCATGACAGAAGTTTTATGTTGTTGGCTGGAACTCAGGAAAAGACACAGACACACTGTAAAACTGGCCCAAAAAATGATTAGACTGACAGACATTTCAGTCACAGTTGGAAGAGAAGCACTCTGTGCCAAAACACAGTGAAATAGAGATTCAGAGATTTATGGATTTAAACCTCACCTGTTTCTCATATTATTGTAGCTACTGTGGCTTCATGGGCAATGCTAACTTTGTGTTCTCTGTCTTTGCATTCTTTATCTCTGGAAAAGCACAGTCTCCAAAAGAGACTGATACTGAAATTAAAAACAGCAATAATGGCCGTTTTCCCATCTCCATTAGAGATCCTCATTTGAGGATATCTGACAGCTGACCCATTCACCCTGTATTAGGAAGACCAACAAATAGAGGTGAAGAGACTGAAAGAGCCTCAATAAACACATTTATGTGTAATCAACAATCTAAGATAAGTTGGAATACACATGTATCAGGAGCTGATGTGGATTCTAATCATCAATATAGTTACTCTTCAGACTTAACCTTAATTTACATCCCCCTCGGCATGACCAGTATACCAAGATGCCCCATCTGTCCTTGCCCTGCTATGACGGGTCCCGTGTCGCAGGATGGCGGTCCACAGCACAGATAATGTGGGCCTTTTTTGTAAACACAGTTTCTCAAACTCTCCCACCCTCAGGACCGGGTGTCCTCCAGCCACTCGGGCTCTGGGGGCAGGTGCGCCATGCTGGCTTTCCACCAGAAAGCTTCACCCTAGTCAGGCCCACATGGACTTCAGAAGACACATTCAGAAATACAAATGCAAAATGCACCTAATCTCTAACCCACTGATTGAAAAACCTTTTGTGTCTGATGTTTATTATAATAAAACTGGTTCAAATTGTTCTTTGTTGTTGGAATAGAACCTTTTCTAATGTATTTATTGCTTTTTTGTTCCTTATTCCACCTATTATATAATTTAAAAAACTTTGGCATTTTAATACCCTCATAGCATACTATTGCCCCTTAGGAAACAAACCAAAATCGGGGGGGGGGCTCTGTAGGGATCCCCAAGCTCCAAAAAACTAAGGTGAAATATTTTTTTTCCTCCTAAGATAAAAATTCATGCCATAGAGGGTTAAAGATCACAAATAGCTCTTTCAAACTATGTATGACTATTTAACATTTGTACATGGATATTTCCATCATCTATTTCTCATTATGTCTTTCTTCTCCTCCACCACTGCTCTCTCCGCCCTCATTTCCACTTCATCCTCTTCACTTCAAGCCTCATCTCCTGAACTGAAGCCAGGGCTCAAACACAGAAAAACTTGTATAAACATACTTATTTATTCCCGATATTGTGATAATTATTGTCAGCAGATTAGACATGAGACGTTTCCGTTTCTAGACAGCTGACAAGAGCCAGCTAAACAACAACTAAGTCAGCTAATGTTAGGCTTATATATATATATATATATATATATATATATAAGCCTATATATATATATATATATATATATATATTCCTGTTTTCACAAGATTATATAGTGTCCTGTGAAAACTTTCTTTTTAACATGACTGTATACCACTATTTTTTTCTGTATACATAATTGCTTCATACATTAATTTTCATTCAAGTAATCTTACCTGGCTCCGCTGACATCTACTCCCACCATTAGCTGTCCGTTCAATGAAAGGAGTTCATCTCTGAGTTTGATCCCACCACAGCGAGCAGCTGGGCTCCTCTTCCTCACCTCAGTCACCCAGATACAGCCCACATCCATGATGGGGCCCTGATCCCTCCTCCTCCTTGGGCCTCCCTTCTTTCTTCCCTCAGGATCTCCAAAAATAGGGATGTTTCCAAAGCTAAGGCCAAAATCTCCGGCATCCCCTTCATCTTTACTCAGGGAAACGGCATGAACCTCAACGTCTAACCCCTGCCAGTATGAGGACTGATTGGCTGAAGGAGCTGTGTCGCCCTCCGTGAAGTTGAACTTAATGTACTCCACCAACTTTTGAATGGCAGCCAGACAGACGGACATGTCCTCCACATGTCCTCCACTGCTAATAGTGCTGCTACTGCATATACTGTCCCCTTCCCCATTCCGGTAGGAGTCATGATCCACATGCTGGAGAAAGAAGAACAGTCACCAATCAGGAAACAAAGCTTGATGACAACACTTGCATTTGTGAACAGGTTTTCAACAAATACGCATAAATTCCATTCTTCAGGTGGCAGGTTTTATTTGAAGCCCAAGGCATGCTCAAGGATAAGGACTTCACCCCTTCTCTGAGTGTTGATGTTGGCATTGGTAGAAAAAGATGTTTAAATTAGATTTAAAAAAGCAGCATCACATCAAGACAACTGGTTACAGTTTTTCATCAGAGTAAAATAAGCTACTTTCAGCTGCCCCTTTAGAAGAAGGGGTTGGATTTTTACACCCCTCCTGATGTAACCCCAATTGTGTCTCCTCCTGGAGTCGCTCATCTGGGCACAAATGACTTTGTGATAGTGGTGGTAAACTTGTCGTACTTATTATTAAATATTTTACATTTTTCATTTTGCTAGATGCATAGTTACCACAGGTCTACAGCTGGAAGAGGTAAGCAGGTCTTGGAGTGTGTCATGCAATATGTCTTGTATCACTACCCTTGCTATTTTGAGTATATGAGTACAGTGACACTATCAAGTACAACTACACAAAGCATTTGAGTATCCCAATGTTGTGCTCAAAACAGTCAAAAAGCTGACTGTTGTAAGCTGTACACTTTCTTTCCATTAAACGTTGCCATATTGGCTGTGTAGCAGAAAGGGACAGTCCACCAAACAATATTCTGCCAGTAGAAAATGAACACTAATAATGATGTCAATGCTAGCTACCTAGATAAACTGCCTGATTCATTTTAGGCACTGGAAATAAAACTAGATATGACATGTGTTTATGAATGCTAAATTTTGATTGCTTTCCCGACCACAGTGAAGTTTGCATTCTATTAGTGAATTAGTTCTCTGTGTTTCCCTTTGTCTGCTGTCAGTTGTTTAAATAAAAAAAAATATGGAAAATTATCTCATGTGGAAAGAATCTTCAGTACCTTGTAGCCAGAACAGTTGTGATTCAGGTTGTCGTCCTGCTGTGATCTTGTGGTGTGAGCCCCATGCCAGTTCTCCAGCAATGGGAGAATACTTAGGGCGTTGTCCTGAGTGATAGGCATCCTGGCATCTTGGGTCTGTTGGGGATCCCTCACCAAAAGCAACTCTGATGCTTCCAATAATTAGTACAGGCAAAGGAACCACTATGGGATGACTGCCCCAAATCCATCTTTAAAAGAAGGGGAGTGCAGAGACACTGTACCAACTTCTCCAGAGATTTCCACACGAACCAGGGCGAATCTTATTACTGACAGGATACTTCTGCTGTAGGGTCCACAGCATAAGACAATTACCTAAAAACAATATAACAACATGTTACATTGTATTATGAAAACCTGAATGCAGATATAAAAAAGATAAATGAAAATATTTTGATTGGTTTGTTTTGTTTTCAGTCATTCAATCTTTTGCTCAGTAAACAGCCTGAACTTCATGAAGATATCAGGATTGATAGTTGTACTAACTGACTCTGCATCTTTGTCCTTATTTTTTGGGAAATACACCTTAGACTGTTGTGTAGTGGAAAAGATATACAAGATATTTAAACTAACAAATGACCTCAGTTGGGTGCTGCCTTGTGTTCAGTCTCTCATCTCGTATTTAGATCCTTCTCTTCCTGATGCACATCTGTGTTCTTCTTTATCTCTTATGCTGTATATTTGAATACATATTCTGGATGTAAAAATTAACCAAGAGTGGCCCAGGTGGATAAGAGGGGCTTGGAACTTTCTGATTTGCAGTACTATTTAAAGAAGTAACCAAAACATTTGCTTGAACTTATCATTTCAAAGTTATACTTTATTGCTCAAGGTAGTGCTAGTCTACTCTTGTTTAAACTTACCTCATAAGCTTCATTTTAGCTATACAATTTTTGTCTGCTGCTATAAAAATCATGGCTATATTGTGCAACTAAACAGAAAGAGGCCTGCTCCTTTGTTTTTCTTGGTATCTCTCTCTAGGATGTTGAAATTGTTGGCAGAGAAACTGTCCAGCAAAAGAAAAGAGCCCTGCTGCTGGAAGAGGCAAAGAAGGCAAAGAGGGTGACTGATAGAAAATGCAAAAAAAAAAATTTTTAAATAGGAGTGAATCTTACCTGTAAGTATTAAATCCTGCCTACTCACTAGCCTAATACATCATTAAAATTATCTTGTCTTTGTGACAGTGGAACAGGCCACTGTTGAGTTTTGTTGAGGTACCAGATTGTAGCAAATAACAGAGAGACTTTGTAGGAAAAAAAACTAAATACCAGGTGATACAGGACCAATTAAAGATTCACAATTATTTTTTAGCCAGAATTTTCTTTGTATTTGTATTTATATTTCAAAACTGTGCAGAGAATTCCCATTTTAATGCATGTTAATTCAGACATTTTGCATGTCCATGACCAAAATCTTACAACTGAAGACTGCATCATGATGCTTTTAAAGAAACAGTTTAAAAAGACATGCAATATATCAACAGCAATCAAATTCTTTTGATATTTTATAAATGATAACCATGGATGATAAAATAAATTTTTTTTCTTCTTTTTACAAACTTAACATCTGTACCATTGCTGTAAAAATGGCTGAGGTCAGAAACATGCTAAACCAGCAGAATCCTTAGAGGCCCCATTCACGATAAAGTGCTCCTAAGGAATCTGGGCTGACACTGCATCTGCACACTTACAGCTGAGTGCAGCCACATCTGTCGCAGATATACACCAAAATGCAGGCTACCATGGACCACACTTTAATGACTATGTAGAGCTTGGGCTTCAAATAAACTGTTGGGCTTTGTGGCACCATCTGTCTCTACTATTCCTGTACACTCAACTGAAGGCAAACAGTGCCTGCCCTGTTCTGTCCTTAGCTAAACTATGGGTTTGAATAAGTACTTACAAGGAAGTACAGGAGGTGAGGGTATAGTAGAGGATATGTGCTTTGAGGAGGTAAAATGGGCAGTTACAGTCCCATATCAGACATGAGAGCATCTCTGGTTTTAGGACATACAAGTATCTAGCTAGTAGACAGACAGACAGACAGATGCTGTTTTCATGTTTTGTTACAAGATTAGTCACCTGCTACATACCGTTATGGAAAACATCCATGCCAGCACTAATAACACAACAATCTATACTGCAAGCAAAAAGTGTTTTGCTTGAACTTGACTGACAGACAAAAAAATATTACAAAAGTTTTTTTTTCTCCCCCTTTGTACTTCATTCAGTAAATCACATTTTCAGCAAATTAATAGTCCCAATATCTATGATGGAATTAAAGACACAATTTAATAAATGACAGGTTGACAAAGTTTCTTAATCAGATCATAACAACCTTAGCAGCAATTCCACAAATGTACAAGAATTTACCAGAATTCAGGTGCATTCAGTGGACTGGAGTACAGCAGATCCTGATGTACAGGAAGCCTGGAAATAATGACAAATGCAGCTTTATTTATTTGCAATGAAATATGAATTAAAGTATATACTGACATACTAAAGTTAAGAAATCACATTTAAAGTAAGACCGTTTGATAGGTTATAAAGGTTTTCAGAGACATTTGAGAGAGAAACAGAATCCATTTATCAGCTGCTGACACACATCAGTTAAATAACAACAGCATTAACATTTCCTGTAATGACCCAAATCCTTCTAAATGGAGCACTTCCCCCTCTGCACAGAATCTCACTGGTCAACACTTGTAACAGTATTAAAGATTTACAGACTATGCTGTCCACTGCCATCCTCAAGAGTGTCTGCTCATGATCAATAGTGAAACTGAAACAACTGAAATGTTAAAACAAAAAATGTACTACAGTACACTGACCTGACTATGGATTAGCCTTGTTTTACACATGTGAATGATCAAGACGTGTGTCAAAGGAAGCTGTGCCTGTGGTTTGGGAACTTATTTTGACCAATAGAAATGATGAAATGAGGGGGAAGGGGAAAGTGTAGAGGTGAAGAAGGCTAACTGAACATGCAATAGAGCTATCGAGACTTTCTGAATCAACATTAAGGCTACATTAACCACTGTCACACTCAGCTCTGTGTGTGCTCAGAATTACATATCTTTTGCTGTGGAGGTATGTGCTGATGACAACAATTACCTTTATATACTTGGGAAAGTCACACACTTGTCTGTCCTCTCTGCTCTCCATGCTCTATCACAAATTCTTAAAAGCAGCCTTGACACTCAGCAGCCATCTTGGTAACGCCAGTGGGCAGTGATATGGAATTAGCAGTCCAATCCCCACGTCTGATGAACTGGGAAAGAGCCATGTCATTGGAACAGAAAAACTGGATGTATAGGTGTATTGGATGTATCCAATTAAATGTGAAAAGAACTGCTCTAAGCGTTTGGATGCTATATAGCTGACAAATGACCCTTTGGGTGTAGGGATGGCATACATATCACATATACGTGTCACTTTTGTTGTTACAGTATTTTCCTATAGATTTCTATTCAGGCTTCTTACAGTGGTTTGTTTTTCCTTTACATATCTGGCTAATCAATAACAAATTTAAGGTCTACTTTAAAAACTTTTTTTTTTTTTTGAATTTCCAGAGGTTTGCCCCAGGTGTGAGGTCACAGTTACATCACTGTGGAGGTTTTGCATGTATGTACATTTACATAGCCTGAAGCAAGACTTGTATGTATCTAATACAATCTTTGCTATTATAACAACAAATACTTCTCCAGATAGGGCAGAAACACTACATACTGCATTTATGGTACAACAAATAAATACAATAATTAATTAGATAGGCAACACGGTGGCGCAGTGCTGCCTCACAGTTAGAATACCATCTGGAAGGCCTGGGTTCAATTCCACCTTGGCCCAGGGCCCTCCCTCTCTCTCTGTGTGGAGTTTGCATGTTCTCCCCGTGTCTGCGTGGGTTTCCTCCCACAGTCCAAAGACATGCACTTACTGGGGTTGGGTTAATTGGCCAATCTAAATTGCCCATAGGTATGAATGTGAGTGTGAATTGTTGTCTATGTTGGCCCTGCGACAGGCTGGCGACCTGTACAGGGTGTACCCTGCCTCTCGCCCTGTGACAGCTGGGATAGGCTCCAGCCCCCCTGTGACCCTGAACAGGATAAGTGGAAGTGAATGGATGGACGGAATTAATTAGATATTTAGGCTAAGTTGGAAGCACCTTGAGGTGACTATTGTTGTGAATTGGTGCCATACAAATAAAACACAATTGAACTGAAACCAGGTCATTAAAATTAAAAGGATGATCTCACATATATGGTATAGCGACATCCACTTTACATTTTTCTATAGTGTATACTGTCAAGAACAGAGATGATGCATATGTATTCAATGGCATCTGCATTTGCTTTTAAAGTAGTGTCACCTGCAAAGAAATGTAACTGACAATGACATATAAGTGAATCAAATGCAGATTCCTAATAGGTCCTATAACCGATCCTTAGGGAAGGCCTTTAATAGGCAAGGGAAGCCCTTGCCTATTAATCACCAACATCTGTCAAGTATGTTAAGAAGTAGTTTTGTCAAAACTAAAAGTTGCTACTCTAAGAAGAATTAATCAGGCTACTTTTAAATTAAACTGCTCATAATATTCACAATATTCACAACACACAAGACAGCTAATGTTATTCTCCATGTCACTCTATCAGGGTGATGAGAAAAATCAGATTTGTTTTTTGTTTGTTTTTTTACTAGTGTACATATAGCAATTCATGGACTTCTAAGTTTCATCATGTTCCTTCAGGTTTGGCCAGTGTGGAAGAGAATTCAGATTGTTGGGTGAACATATTTCTTTACCTACAGTTTGATATCAAGGATTAGTTTTCCTGTTTGTTCTGCATTTCAAGCTGACCTACATGTTTTACCCCACCCCCACACCCTGCTCTTCTTCTAGACGCCATATGGCCAAAGATTAGAAAAGGCCTCATTTCAGTACATCTGAAATGCTGCATTGTTACAGAATAAAGGAGAAAACGCCACTAATATGCTCCACTGTAATCTAGAGCACATGCAGCTGGTGGCACTGGCTATCAAGGCATATCTTTAACTGTCTACCAAGATACCCACATTCTAACACAGTTTTGTAAGCTGTTCTGTGTTACTGTCATATGTATTTAAGAAGTAAATGTTATCAGTAGCTGGGGACTTTACTATCACATCCAATGGTTAGTCTGTGTGCACATGAACATGGATGGAGCTAAAGACCAAAACATTTCACATTTTTCTTCCAAAATTCCTGCAACTTTAAAGGCCTTCATACCTTAAAAAACAAACATTTTGTTCATCTTGATTCAAATTTCTCTGTATTGTTGGAAACACCATATTAAACAAAATTAGCAGAGACCATTTATCAACCCTAGCAATTATCTAATTATAAAAAATAAAACCAATTAAAAACATGATGCTCTAGCTCTGATGCATTCTGTCTGTAGTCACCACACTTTAGGAGTAACAGGCTAGCAACACTGAAGGCTTCTGTGTTATAAACTAAACATCTGCAGACTGAAGCAGCTCCTGTAAGTGAGTGGAACTGAACCCGGTGCTGGAGAATCAAAGGTGGCAGATATTGCCATAATTGCAGTAAGTTTCACAATCTTATATTTTATTTCAGTGACGACAATCATGCTCAATTTTTCAGTTGGACTGAAAATGCCTGAATGATGTGGTTAAAGGGATATAAAGGGAATACACAGTTAACTACAATAAGATATTTAGGTAATAATAATGGCAATGATGGAAATCTATTTAAACAGTTTTATTGGAGTTTGTGTTGTTCAAATTTTGACTTCAAAGATTAAATTTTTTTCCTTAAATTATATTGGCCTCAAATATCGGCTTATGAGTCTCCATGGAAAGAAGTAATCAATTTCAGTAATTAGGGTTTAACTGTGTTTCCTGGCAGTAAATTATGGTATTTTCTAAAATTTCCCATGTACTGTTCACTAAAACCTCTTTAGTTCACAAGAGTTTGTTATTTATTCATTTCTACATGCAGATGAGAAGTCAATCTGGATGTTCCTGAGGTGTTAGAAGAAATGGATGAAAAAGAATGGTTCTTTTGAATTAACAAATCATGTACGTCTGACTGCAAAAAATAAAGAATTTTTTTTAAAGAATCCAATACCTGAATACAGCCCCCACTAATAACTAGAATCAATTGTGATTAGATAATTAGAAGCTATGATAAACATTAGGTAATCAAACCAACCACCTGAATATAAATAGAGCCAAAATAGAATAGAGAGCCAAAAGGTTTTGGATCTGAACATACACAGAGAAAACAAACAGCAACAAACAGCTTCACCAGTTGCAAAAAGCTGCAAAAAACTAATAAGATGTAATTTTTCCAATACTTCACAGCTTGCACTCTCGCCTTTCTTCATATTCTCTGCATTCTGAGCAAAGGCTGCACAATAAGTCATTTCTTGAAACTAATCACAAAATACAAGATGTTTTAATAAGCTCATATGCTGCATGTGATCACATCTTAGTTATACTTTACAGAATTACTCAGAGATGCACATCCCACTGTCAGGGTACAGTGTAAAAAGACTAGAATTTTGTCTGTTTAAAGGTAGCAGAGAAAAAACAATTAAGATCAGGTGACTGAGGAAAACCTTGCTAAGAGCAGAACTCTTGAGACAAGGGCTACTCCACCTAAACTATAAAGCATCATGACTGTTGTCCATGACTATAAAATTAACTCAAGAATGCAACTATAAAATCTTCCCGACCATATCCTCCAGGTCATTTCAATTCAGTTCAA
>JAMQGT020001642.1:95000-135345 GCA_024447675.2 Pterophyllum scalare | reverse complement strand
CTTCTAGGAATAAACATATGCTTATGTTCACAATTTTACTTTTATGCTTTTGTTGAAAAATTTGTTCCACCCTTTTTCTGTAATTCATCTGAAAGCACAATGATGAGAAATAGACTGAGCACATTTTACGAGCAACTCATGCCTGGCTTCACCCCTGGTATTTTGTTTTTGTTTCGGTTCTGGGTACCCCGGTTAATGAAATCCCTTCATTAGGATCTGGGTCAGCTCTGATATTGTGGTGAAATGTTATAGGCCACATGTTACACAGTGTCTCTAATGGGTGTTGTGTTCAGCAGCAGCAACACTGGTGTCATATCTTGGTTGGCTGTGACCATCCCCACAGCAAGGCCACACGCCCACTCCATGCAGCAAAATGAGCTAATAAACCATCCTAATACACATGCATCTGAATCCACACTAAAACATTACTTTAGTCATTGCAAGGCTGGCCAGGTAAAAATTCCGCAGCGATTTACACGAGGGTCAGGCAGACTGCACATGTAGATAAAACCAGAACAGTGTTTTTTTAGTTGCCCAAGTGTTCACTCATTCAGGATTTTTTGCGTTTTAGCATGTGTCAGACATTTGAAATATATTTGAAATAGACATATTTTGCTTCTTCAGCAATCTCAAACATCACCCAGCCACCACTTCATCCTCCGAATTCCCTTTGCCTGTTAAAAAAAGAGACTAAGTAGAATTATATTGTTTTGTTTGTGGTTTTCTGAAAAAGAGGACGCAAATGGAGGCTTTTCGAAATGTTGTGGTTCTCAAATTAGCCATGCCCCTTGATTCCAGAAGCTTGGTGCCTGCTCTGTGACACTGAGTCTTGGGATTTGTTGATGGCCTGCAAGGATTAAAAGGAACAGAAGTTGTGGCAGTGTTGACTGCCGTACATTGCGTTGGATTCATTTTCCTTCAGCCTTGGTCTGCTGGTGTGTTCCGATTGGTGGAGTGTCCAATTATCAGATGCACAGAGGACCTGACCTGTGGTTGAGCCCCTTCAACTAGTGATTCAACTGAATTCAACCATTGCCCCTTGATTTGGCATCACTGCCTGGCAGACCAGAGTGAACTTTCCTCAAACCAAATGTTTGTGTCTACAGGCAAGGCAGTTTATGTGAAGGAAAGCACAGCTAAAAGATATCCCTTCACATGAATGAATTCTCTGAACATATTTCTTTCTGCTACACAAATGCCTCGTTGATTGATTTTTTACGAGACACCTTTGATGTCAACGCAGTCACAAAATTAGCATTTATAGTTCTGTGAACATTCTCCTTGTGTTTAGCTCCGTTTTATGTATTTTATATCTCATTGTCCTCATTCAAACATCACTCAGATTCTATCAGTATTAATTCTTTCAAACATAGTACACTGGTTTTCTCATGAATAGGAAGCTGACTTGGAAGAGACTGTGAGACAGTGCAGCTGCCATCTACAACATGAATGAAAGGAAACTTCTGTGGCAGTGCTTCTGTATTTGAATAGAGGCTTTCTTTGGCACTGCGGCTCACTTCCTTTCAGCCCTTTCCTCATTCTCTCAGTATACATCTCATAACACTGTGATTGGCTCTGACAACAGAGTTCACATGACTTTATAACACAATCCCACCAATAGATTTTCCTGATATTCCTACTGCTTCACAATGCATTTGAAAGTGCCTCTGGTTCTTCCATTTGAAAGGTCTTCTAGACATAAACATTCCGTCGGATGTGATAGATTTTTTTTCTCCTGCCATTGTCAATGAGCTCTTTCTTTTCATATACTAAGGGTAGAGAGTGTTGTCAGGTGTGAAAGAGTGTGAATGTGTCCATGCAGACACAGGGATGGCTTCAACAGCAAGAAAGGCTTGTCTGTCTTTAATCCTTCCTGCACACATTGATTTAGAGTCACTTTGCTGTGAATAGACCTTCAGCTCTTCTCCATAGGGAGACATCAGCAGACTTCCTGCATCATTGATAGGTACATGGCTGGAGCCCCTGACCGTAGTTAAGCCCCACACTTCATAAAGCTCAGGCATCCAGACCAGAACCAGCAGCACTGCAACATTTTGAATGCTTGACTAAACATGTGATGGACAATGGAACATACAAAAGTGTGTCCACACAAAAATGAAAAACAGTTTTTGACATATTTTAAGACGCACACAAAGCTGAAGAATAGAATATCCAATGTGTAGACATTATGTGTGACCCCATAAAGCAGTAACTCCAAAATTAAGTGTGCATGTTCATGAAAGCAGCACACCATTATATCACTCAGTGCAACAGCATGTATTCTCTCACACTGTGTGAATTCGCCAGATGCCTAGTAATGAAAACTCCTTAGGCGGTGTAGCTTTAATGCTTGCTTTTAGCATCTCATCCCCCCCTTGATTCATGCAGTGTTTATTCTGAGGAAAGCACATCCACCATTACAGTTCTGCTGTGGATGATTTTACTGCCTTTATCAGACTCACATTAGTATTGTACACTATCCCGGGGGGAATGGCTCAAGATGCTCCCAGAAGCCTGGGGAGACGGGAGGTGGCGAGTTTTACTGAAATGCTGGCCTAGCTCACTTGTAGCATCATCAACAAACACTGTGTGATTGAAACGTTGGATGGTGATGTATCTTTAAATGTATCTTTTAGAGCCACAGTGTTGTACAATATTATACAATTTAGAACTGCGACGTTGCGACAGGAATATTCCGCTGAAACTATTTTGTATTACCTTGTAGAGTTAAAACCATTGAAATGTCTTCCTTGGTGAATAATGTGCTTATTTGCACTTCCTAGATGAACATTCACTGTATGCCTGTTAAGTGGCTTCATCTACATCCAAAGAACTATCGATGGCAGATCTGAAAAGCCACGGTCTGATCCCTGCTATTCACAGCTTTTGTTAATGCTCTGTTTTGTCCTCAACTCTTCCACAGTTTTGTTTGGTTTCAAAGCCAAGGAGAGTCAATGTGAAAAATAATGTTGTTCATCCTTCATCACAGTTGTTTTTGTTTGCCCAAGTGTGGCCACCCCATGGAGAATAGATAGAGTTGGAGTATTTATTTATCAGAAGTGTTAAAAAAAAAAAAAAAACTATCTGACAGGGCACTAAGAACAGCTGTATGGTCTCTAAAAATGATTGCTTCTTCACAGCAGGCTCAATAAGACCTTTTCCACTCGCTGGGGTAGAAAATACAAATCTTTACTATCTTTACTTTAAGGCTTTAGCTTTTATTTGATGTTTACAGTTGATTTATTGTGCGCTGTTCTATCATTCTGGTTCTCTCTGACAGCTGGCAGGGTGTTGTTCTTATGTGATAAAAGAAGATACTGGCTTGCGGTCACATGGCAAAAATTGAAAAATATTCTTCAGCTGCGCTAATATACTCTGTCTTCTCATACAAATACAATCCATTAAGCAGAAGATTTTGTGGATGGTGGAGGAGTTTTCGTTTTTTTTTCCCAGTAAAAAGAAAGATGGAGTTCATGAGGAGGGGTTGTAAAGTGATAAAGTGGCTCTCAGTGCAGGTTGCATTTAGCCAACTTTATGACCTTTGTGTGCTGTAAAGGTACAATTATTTTAATTATGGAAATGAATACAATGCAGCAAATGTCTATAAAATGCCTGTGTAAAAAACAAACAAACAAACACAAAACCCCCAAAATCTTTTTGTTTCCGTCAGCTGCAGCCTGCTGAAGTGAATTAAGTGGCTTTGACACCTCTTCTCTCTAGCATCACACTCTCTTGAACTTCAAGAATCGCTCATTGGTATCAAGCTCTTGTGATGGGAGATCACAAAGGAGAGGAGTACTTTGACAAAAGCTGTCATTCTTTATGACAGGACGTGACCTTCCTGAGGGATCGTCGTGTGAAAAGGTCCTCCAACATCCCACAGACACACTTAGCACCCCATTCCTCTAGTGGGGTCCTGTATTTGAGACTCCATCCTCACTGAGCCAGTTACTGCAGCAGCTGATAATTTCCGAGCCAGTGCTCCAGATGAAGGGTCAGGCTAACTTCCACTCGGTCTCTCTTCTTATACACACCTACTAATACTCTATCCGTCTTTCACACATCTCATGGTTGACCTGTCACATCAACTTCCTGTTTGGAAAGTTGCCTCATAGCTGCTTTCTCACAGTATTATTGCAATTATTTTCACCCTGGGCCTGGGCCCCCCACAGTGGCCCCATTCATCCTGGCTGACAGTCACATCACACGTGCCCTGTCCAGCAGAAGGCTCATGATCTACTCCGCTCTGTGTACCCTCTCCACTGGTTTCTTGTCACTTTCTTCCACAAGGGGCATTTAACTAGAACTCCAGATGTCTTGCCAAGGAGTACTGTATTGTCCAACACGTTATAAAGGTCACACACAATATTCTCTCACTTCATTCTTCACTATCATTGATTTTCAAAAATAACTCCAGTATCAAGCACTATTACATGTGCTCCTCCCTTTTGCTATAGTGCTGTTCACTTTCTGAATGGTAGACTGTTCAGAAAGCAGCTGGTTTTAAACTCCAGGCTGCATGATTCCGTACAGCTGGAAGATGTTCCCTGGCTTCAAATATAGAAGACTGATGATAAGAGAAAGGACAACAGTGTGTACAATACATTTATATAACACAAAACAGAACATCATCAAGGCAAAACAGCTGATTTGTTTTGACAGTGTTTTCTAGTAACCAAACAAGAAAGACATTGAACTATAGTGAATTCACCGTTCACCGAACTTGTAAAACTTATGTGGTGGCATTGGAAAGTTGTCGTGTGTCACCCTGGCTGCTTAATAATTCTGCTGTGGCTTGAAAATACGGTAATTGGATTGAGAGGGATATTGGAAAGCAGCAACGTCTGACATCTGTACTTGTTTGTTTATATCCTCAGGTGTATGCCAGGTTACAACTGGAACCACAGAGCAAACTGCATTCATAGTAGTGTTGGAGGACGTTTTAGGAGGCTGTCAGACCGATATGCAGTATGGCGATTTGGCACTCAGCTTGACCACATGCAAATTCAGATTATTGCATAAACATTCCTTTTAGTTTATTTCCATTCCTCCTCACAGATATTAGTAATAATAATAATTCCCTAGATCCAAATGATAGTGGTTGAGTTCACCGTTTACAGCCATTTCCCAGTTTCCCTAATTAGTACGATGATGACTCCTTTTATATTAATTGTCTTTATGACTTTTTAAAAACCTGTCTTGTATTTTCAATTGCTTTATCCTTCCCTGCAGATGGAATATCAAAATCCGTCTGCCAAACAATTAAAAGAAGTCAGGAGCTGGGCCGCCACACTCAAGGTCAAGCTCAGATGTTGCTGATAACACAGATTGAGGCTGGAGTTTTAGCACCTACAAAGCTCTGATGAGAATGTGTTGCTGCTGTTGTTGTAGTAGTAGTAGTAGTAGTAGTAGTGGTCAAACAGACATTACACTGTGGTCTTAGTAGGCTCAGATCAGAGCAGTTGAGCAGGTGGGTGGTTTCACACCACTTAAGACAGTCACACACTTCACAAACTGCTTCACTGACATAAGAAACACAATTAAAGAGAGGCATTGTAACCCTCCCCACCTGGGCTCTTAAACTCTCCGGTGCTGCCCCTTCAGCTAGCTGATGATATGTTTCTGGCCTAAACTTGCTGTTCCTTGAATCCCTCCTCACTCTGTAATCTGGCCCTCTGAATGGTGTGTGTGTGATCCTGTGTATTGGCCGCTCTGCATGGACATGACCCTTTCCAACATTTTCATTCAGCATTTTTATTCTCCCGTTTTTAATCAGAATGAAACTGCTTTCTGTGAATTATTTAGGAATTAATTGAAAGTCTTTTGAGCGCTGCTGTACCTTTCTCTCACTATCTCAGAGATCATAGTCAGGTCACTCAGACTCAGTAGTATGGTTCCTCACACATTCTCTTTTTGTAAGTTTGACGGTAGACAGAGCATTGTTTATGTTCAACACTCATTCACATCTAGAATTAGATTGAGCACTTCCAAACAGGGCTCTCAGGTATCTTTAGTTGTGTACAATCCGAATCCTCACTCTTTCCTCACTTTTAATTGCATTCTGGTCATTCATTCAGCAGTCTGCTGATGTATGTAAGCATTCTTATCCACCAAGGTCACAGCCTGTACAAAGGAAACCAATACAGGTTCATGGAGAGTGAGCTCATCTAACACCGTGGACTGAGTTATACATCCAGTGTATTAGGACTCGTTCAAACTGGGTATCTGTCCCGTGACTCCAACTGAAATCCCAAAGTTCGTCGTCACGTAATAGAAAGCAGTGAACTATGAATTGGTTTTGAGTCACTTTGTCTGCATCACATAGTGATGAATGTGCTGCATTCCTGTAACTGAGATTATGCTGATACAGAATTTTGGTTTCTTATGGTACGCTTTGTGAGAGTACTGGAATTTATCTATCCCAGATATCAGTAATAATCACTTGAATCCTGAAAACAGAATCTGGAACGGAAACATCCTCTGATTTCTCTCCCATGATGCTGTTTTGTATCTGTATATAGACAGTATTCTCCAATCTGTAGTTTGTTTGCATTCAGTAGTTTTTGTACATATTGCTGACGGCATTGAAGCTCTGGTGCAGTAGATACGGAAAAGAGAAAAGAGAAGAGGGGGGCATCTTAATCAAAGAGAGGAAAGAGTAATGGTGCACCATGCATATTTAGTTTTATATATATATATATATATATATATATATATATATATTATGACAAGAGTTTTTTGTCCTATTGTGTTTTGCAAAAAAATGTAACTATCTAGTTCCTAGAGTATATTTCTCCAAGTGGTGAGCATGTACCGCTCTGAGAGACCATCCTATGCCAGTCTAAGCCTTCCATTAACACTTTCTGCATTAATCCAACTCCACATAGCAGGAGCCTCCTAATGCTTCCTAGGTGAAGCTCAAATCTACTGCAAGATGATTTTCTAAACTAGGGAAGTTTTCATTATCACAAAATCAGGGCAGTAGATTACATCTATCTTGTTCTGGATTTAATGAAATCAGCTCAAAATAATACAATGACAGTAGCCAAGCCCAATTTTTGCTCTAATCACTTGCAGAGCTGTTTATTGGTTTATCATAGTTCTAATTGGTGTAAAGTCTCTTGTTTTTGACCATCTTGGAGATGTAGTATAGGCATTTCCCAGGCTGCTCAAGAGGGAAGTTAGACTTGCACTGGGATTTTTGATGGGATTTGTTTTAATTTAGACATTCTTACTCTGTGGATTACTATTTTTGTTCAGTTAGTCTTGCATTAAACCAAAGCACAAGGGAGAGCCGAAGATAAATTTGAATGCTAATAGTTTCTCAGTTTGCCCTAGAAAGACTGTGACTTGTCTGTTTGACCTTGTTGTCTGTCTTATCTTTTGTCTTGCAGTTATGTGGCTGCGGGCTGCTCGGTGTGGCATCTGGCTTTTCGATATTCTGGGCAGACTTGACCACCCTTCTCACCCTCATTCCCTTCACTGTCAGCTGCCAATATGCAACATGCCACTAAAGGACCATAATAGTAACTGGTTTCTTGGTTGCCTGGGTGCCATCAAGGAGAACAAGTGCTTGTAAAGACGTGAGTTAAATCTAAATACCTACAAAAAAAAAAAAATCACACAGGTAACTTCTCAATATAAATGTACATATATATACATATATGCAACTCCTCCCTTATTTTTCTCATGCATGCCATTATTGATTAAAAATAATTTGTGGGGAGAGTATCCTCAAAAGTTTGGCACCCCTGAGAAGTTACGTTATTGATTTTTGAGGTGTAAATTACTGTAGTGAATACAACCCTTATAGCAAACAGATGTTAAAATAAGGTATCTTCAAAAATAATGCATTTTTTACCTTTTAATTCACGAACTTATAAATAAATGGGCAACAGTAATTGTGGCTGTGTGCAAAGTTTGTGCAAACTACAATCAGTACTTATTGCAGCAGCTCTAATTTCATAGACTTGGAAATGTTTTTAAATGGCATTTATTCATTGTCTTTTGTCCATGAAAGGCAGAACTACAACGCCATAACATTTTAAGAACTGTTTGTATGTCTGTTGCAGCAAAGGTTTTCTGCACTTTCACATGCAGGATTTTCAAGTGTATATACTCAAAGATACATTGATCACGAGCCAGCAGGAGCTTATTTGTATTGGCCTTATTTACCAGACCCTTCCAGAGGTGGATGAACTGAGGAGTTCAGTCTGCACTAAATCAAACCTCAAGGGTTAAACAGAAGAAAAGAGATGAGACTGAGCAAGCGTTCTCCCTTTGCACAAATTAATACCAGGCTGATGATCTGGCATGGCTCTGGTCAAGCCCAATGAAGTTCAGTGGAGCTGTTTGTGCAAAATGTGTGGCTGAATTAGTATTTGCATAGAGCGCACCAAAAGGCACTTGATTTTTTAACTCAATAATTAAATGTCTATTATTCATTCAAGACTCTGTGTCTTGACGTTGCACTGTTTGCCCAAAGTTGTTGCATGTTGTTTGCCTGACCCACAAGTTAATTATGAAAGTTGGCCCAGACAGAATGAGGTTTGCGGATCCCTCAAAGGGGGGGCTTTCATGTATAGAAACTTTGAATGAGAAGTGGAGTTGGCTCTCGCTACTTAACATCACAAACAGCTCGTTGAACTTTCTTGCATCGTCACCAAATCCTCGTGTTGACATCAGCTTCACCTGCCTGACGACTGTAAACGGGAAGGAAAATACAAAGAAAACGGGAATGATCGTTGATTGGGGGGGCCTAATGGAAAATATAAAAGTTTTGATGTTTCTCATTGAGGCCTGCAGCTTTGTGTGTGACGGCCTTGTTCGCCAGATGATTCCTGTTCATGCCAATATGAAGTCACATAGCTGTTGTTGTGCTTTTCTTCCTGTCTGTCCAGCCAGATCCGAGTTGGGTGGAGTTTTAGATCTCCAACGACAATGATCTGAGGTTTATTTTGACGTGTCCTCTTTGAAGTTCTGTATAAAACACTCTCTTTGAAGTCAGAAATTCAAAGACCGACATCCTTTGCAGTCTGCTTTTTCTGCCACCAAAAATTGTTCATTGAGACATTTTCTTTTTTGGATGATGACAATGAAAGTGAAGACATGCCTTTAACGTAATAGTGTCAAGATGCCGACAATTGACATACATAAGCGCGTGCTCTCACACGAGGCCACTGAAGCGCCACATCCTGCTTCAGAAACAGTTTATTTGGTTGTAGATCCAGGAAATATGACTTCAAAACAACAGTGATACTCTAAGCTGAAAACCCCCTGCTGCAAAAAGAGACTGTTGTAACTATATCATGTGGACCTTGAGCATGATGAGTTCGACTCCCTCTTTTCCCAAATGAGTTTCAAAATAATGGGTTTTTCAAAATCTAGGTTTGCATGCCTCTTCCCATGCTGTGCAGAAGAGCTCATAATGTTGGAGTATAATGAAGTCAGTGGAGTAGTACTGTGGTAGTGCGAGGCTGTGCTGGAATTTGATCCTTCCGAGTGTTGAACCTTTGCACTCCCTCACACGTTCACAGAACCCTCAGCACTGAGAATTCTGTTTGTTTCCTCCCACTATCACTCCTACCTTTGTTCATGTCTCTTTTTTGACTTTTGTTCTCTCTTCAGATGTATTACTTTATGTTTCATGATTTTCGTCTTTAAGAAATCTTCCTTTGTGTGTCTGCTTCTACATGAAATCATATGAAACCTGCAAGAGGAATAGTTATACATTTTTTTGGAAATGTACTCATTTGTTTTCTGCCAAGACAGATGAGAAGATTGATGCAGCTGGTAAATATGAAGCTTCTGCCAGAACTGTCCAATTAGAAACTTATGGAAGTGGGTGACGCCAACTAGCTTTTTATCATTTTCCTTTTAAGTTCTGGCTGTTTTATGGTCATGTGAAGATGATCTTGGTAGCAGCTGACATAACTCAAAATGCTGCAACTTTATTTTTTTATTTATTTATCTATTTATTTCCTTTCAGAACTAAAAGGAAACGAGATGATGATGTGTTTAATTGGAGATGTCACTGGCAAATGGAGCTGGGCTATGTGCTGTTTCCCTCTGTTTTTTTCATTTAAGTCTAACTAAAACTAATTGGCTGTGAGCTAATCTGATTTAACCTTGTTTTGCAAGATCTCAAACTATTGCTTCAACCTCAATTAATCCATGTGTCTCCACGGGTCACACATACACACATTTGATTTGAGGTTACTGTATAAATAAATGCACTCGAAATCACAGAAGTATGTGTTGCTTTTTTTTCCTCCATAATATAATAAACAGTTAACTTGGCCTGCAAAGGAAACCTAGGTTTAGATTTTGTGGTTCACATTCAATTTGGTGTTCCCCAGGTCCACAAGGCTCTTCCTTTCTCTGACAGTTCTTTTTCATTGTCCTGCTCAAATCACAATAAGTGCTCATCCTGTTCTTTGTCTACACAGATAAGGTAAGTTGTTATGTGTTTTGTCCAGATTTCGTTTATTATTCCAGCTGACATACTAACATTTGATAAATGCACAGTACCAAAACTGCAACGTCAAAAGAAAGTTGATGCCTTAAGTATACGACAGCACACTGATGACCACAAACAAATGCAGAAGCAATAACAGTATTAGTGCGATAAATATATCCATGTTCCAGTTGCTTCCTAGTTTTCAGACTTTTTTCTTTTTTTATGTATATTTTTCTCAGGCAGGCGCTTTGATTTTTTTTTATCCTAGCAACACGGCATCAAAGGTTGACCACAAAGACCACCCCAATGCCCACCAGTTGGCTCCTCTAATTAGTTCCAGGAATGTTTCCATGAGACCCTGAATGAGGTTGAGATGAGACATTGCTGGGTGATTGCCTATATCAAAGTTATTCAATATACAGATTTCCACATGCAGCCTTCCTCTCCATCTTTAATCTGATCCAAACTTCATACTGAAGACGAGGTCTTGTGCAGGACAAGCAATGAAGACTCTCATCTTCGGGAATACATTAATAATTGATCTGACCTCTAACTTGGCTCCTATGTCACACAGCCCTCAAGACATCTGCTAATTCTCCCTCTTTTGTTCTGGTTATTTCTGGACCTGTCTCAGGCAGATAAAGGAATTCATTTAGCAGCCAATCCCATTCTCAGATTTGGATCAGGTCTGAACATCTCCCGTGCAGGAGTGAATCTGTGTGTTGCCTTATCATCAAAATGTCCCAGCTTGACCAATTAATGTTTAAACGGAATTTAAATAGAAAGCTTTTGACTTCACAGCAGTGCCTTCCCCATCACCTGTGAAGTCAGTAAAAGAATAGCCCACTAGTGCTCAGATTGCTTAAATGAGAAATCAGTTAAGTATCGTCCAGCAAAGGATGGGTATTCCCGGGAACCGATCACAGAAGTTCCAGTGAATACCCACCATCCTTTATGTTTGCCCGTTCTTCAAATTATATCCTCACTTAGACCTAATGGGATGTGAAAACCATAGTAGTGAGGATCACAACCAATTATTTTCTTTATTGGTCTTCAAATGTTGGATTGGAAGGCACACCATTACACAATTGTCATCTGGAGATGACATTTTCAGACTGCTCTAATGAGGATCCTGCAAATTTAGGGAATTGTGGGTGTGCTGACGGCATTATATTTAAAGATTGTCTGTTTTAGATAGAAGTGACAATTGGTGTCCCATCATAGAAAAAGTCTTCACATATTACTTTTTTGTTTTTTTACCCCTCTCCTCTCCACTTGTGCCCCTCTCTCCCCACTTGTCTCATGTGTGTGCTGTGTGAGGCTATCCTCATCCTGTACTACAGGCTGTGATCAGAAGAATCACATTCACTCTATTTTGATCTTCTAATCACAGGGCATTTATTAACAAGACTGGAACATAGTTGGCAGCTTTTAAAACGTGTATGGACAGAGACCAGAAACAAATATTTTAGTCTTCAAATAGGTCATATTTAAGTCATCACTTAACTCGTTGTTTGTACAGTGATCATTCTGGCTGAGTCTGACGGGGTGTGAGGAAAACATATAGTGTCTGGCTCTAGTAGCATTTTTTTGGCTCTGTCCATTCAGCGTCCATTCCACTCATTTAATCCTCTAAGGGTGCTGCTCAGAGAATTTCTCAGAATTTGTCTCACGTCTTCTCACCCCAGCACTCCCAGCTGTGGCTTTGCATAGGTCTTCCCTCTTTCCCTCCACAGCCCAGTGGTGTTAACTTTTCTGATTAAATGCCATGTAAAGGCAGTAGTATAATAAAGGCTGGCCCTGCATAGCAACCAGCTGACTCAGCAGATGGGCTGGGCGGCGAACCCAGATTACAGCCATCCGTCTTTAACGCTCTGACCTAGTTGTGCTCCGTCGACCCACACTAGCTGAACACCATGAAGTTTTCTGGCTCGAGTGAAGCCTGACAACAGAAGCACCAGAGGAACAGTGTACTGGGATGTTGGGGGGGAGAAGAAAAAAAGAAAATGGGGGAAGGATAGAAGGTATGGACAGAAATGGGAGGAAAAAGAGAAATAGAGATCCAAAGACGAGGAAGGATGAATTTGTTGTTAGGGTGTTGAAGTACACAAAAAATAGTCTGAAGGGAGGGCAGAAAGAAGACAGCTGTGTCAAAAGTGAAATTAGATGTCACAGTAAAATTTTGAGAAGAATCACGACAACAAATCATCAAAGAAAAGGGAAATTTTGCCATGTAAAAGACAAGGTAGCATCTCTGACATCTTATAAACAGAACTAACAGTGGCTGTATCTATTTAACTCATGTGAGGCAGATTATGTTGCCGAATTTCTAGCCGTCCGTAGTTTTTCTCTGACCAATTAGAACTGCAGTGGGGCTCTTCCTGGCTCCTGTCGAGTGCCCTGGCCTAGGCTCAAAGCGCAGGCTTGCAGAGCAACTGAGGAATTAATCACGTGTTTGATGATCTGTGGCTCTGATTCTTTTTGGCTCCACAGTCATTTATTCATTCAGGCAGCAAAATGAACTTGTTTAACTGCATAGGAGCAACAGTGAAAATATCCTTCTTGGCTGTGCCATCAGTCCAACGGACTAAAGCCAGTGTGTCCGGACGGTCTGTGAATCCAGTAATAATGGCACAGGGGAAAGAGTGTGTAAAGTATTTGAAAGAAGTTCATGATCCTGAATGATTGAATCTGAAAGGGGTCGATTTTTTCAAATCGAAGTCTATCCTTGAACAAGCCTACCGTGCCTTCTGCCTTCTGATGACTAAGTTTTATTTTGCTTCACAAAAACAGTGAAATGTGGCACAAAGTCGGCAATTTGATCTGGATTATTTTGGACTTTGAATATGTCGTATTTGATAGTAATTTACGGTAATGTCCTAATTAATGGTAATTTCACACTCGATTCAGGAAGCAGTTTATCTCGTTTCTGTACCGTAACATGACGCCGATGCACTCAGTCAGACGATTTCATTTGGAAGAGGCTGACTTGGGCTCAGATCCTGTGTACTCTGGTGCAGCTTACATCCAGATCTGAAATCTACTGGCGCTGGTCAGTGTTCCGCTCGTGAGGACTGAAAGTCAGTATTGCTGTCAGTTTTTTTAAACATAAAAAAAAGAATCATTCGCTCTGCACCGGCAGTCTCGTCAGCAACCTTGTGTACTGCAGGCAGATCTCTGGCTCGATTGCATTACAGGTTGGATTTGAAGACAGTCCAGTGTGTGTCGAGTGTTCTCATCATCTCTACATCCAAAACAAAAGCATTTTTTTATCTAGTTATATTTTACCCACTGTAAGTGCTATTATAGTACCTTAACCCTCCTGTGACACCTTATTTCTTTCTTTTCAGATCATAAGATTCTAATTAAATACTATACCAATTTTTTAATGTAATTGAACAAACTGAAAAAATAGAAGTTGGTTAAAGATGAATAAACCTTACACAGTAGTATTTCTCTCCTCTCCTCTTCTCTCACAACGTGCTGTAAATAAACAATGCTTTCCTGTGTTATGTGAGGAACTCTGAGTGCTCCACAGCATTTAAAAACTGCCTACTGACACACCAGTTGTTAGCTAGTTGTCCCCAAAGGCAAAACTTGAGGACGGTGCACCTCTGTGGTGGCTGTATCCTTCTCTGAAATGATCAGATCTTTCACGTTTTGGGAAATTGGAGCAGTCAGCTCAGTCATGATATATACACTGGTAATGAGTATTCAGTTGTAACCTCACATCTGCACGGTGACAGGTCTGAGTGTACCTGCTCCCCTGGGTGTTAGCATGTCACCCAATCTAGGACCCAGTTTTTTTAAGTGATGGAGAAGCGTTTCTGCAACAATCTGCCACCGCTTGTGAACAGTGACAGACAACATGAACAGTTAGGACAGAAATGCTTCTCTTTCCACCAGCCGCAACATGTACTGTATATCTTCTCGTCTTTCCTTGTTTTTTTCCATTTCCTGGACTTATGAGTTGTTGTTTTTTTCTTCTCAACCGGCCGAGCTGAGCTGAGCTGATGAATGTGCAGCCTTACATTGCTGTGTGTGGACTTTGTCATCACAGAAGAAACTACAAGCTTATCTATTTCATGAGACATATGAGCTGTGTCTCAGGGCTTTGTCTGTGTGGCACATGTGAAGTATTGTATCTGTGCTCCGTGGCAACATTCAGACAAAACTTGCCAGAAGTTGGAAGTTGCCAGAAGGCCTGTTATTTGTCAACATTTTCAAGAACCAGCAATACAAGCGTTAGTCGAGAAATAGGCTAATGCAACAAAGATATGTTTTTATCTGCTTCTTAGGCAAAGAGAAAATGGGTCAGTGTGCTTCAAGTTCCTGTTTGTTCTGTGTTCATTTGTCTGCCTCTCGTTAGGGGTAAATCCAGATCATTAACTTTCATTTCACACTGTAACAAAGATTTCCACACATGAAATGGAAGATGTGCAGAGAGTTATTGGAGACTCAGTAGAAGATTTTTATTGTAATAAGTGGGACCCTGCTCTCCAATGACTCTGGTAGTGCGAGGAGTCATTAACGAGCCAGCAACATCACATATAGCCAACTGTAGATGGAGAAGGCAAGATAGCAGATAGAAGCAAAGCATGAGGCAGAGATTGATGGTGCTGCTGTTCCCCATTTCATTTTCCTGCACAAGGACAGATACAGTGGGGCCAGCAGCCTGAGGTGCAATACACATATCCTGCTCTGCATCGGCGAAGTTACAGAGCGAGAAAGAAGAATGTGATTTAAAATAATGCTCATCATATTTCAAAGCTTTTAGAGGATGTTTTAAATGGGGTTTGCATCTTTAATGATTACTAAAGCCTTTTATTGCCAGAGAAATTTTAATTAATCAGTAAAAATTCAGTTTGACTTTTATGTCTAATTCAGCAAATAGATTTCAAAAGCCTCGCAGCTGAAAAACAAGGGGACTGAACCAATGAATGAATTTAAAGCTTAATGTAGTTTTCTCCGCAGTCAAAGGACGGCTGGATTTTGGATTATTTCTAATATATAGGACAGAAAAGAAGCTCACCTACACAAGCTCTTAGTCAAGTGACATTAAATTAGATATCTTTTATAAAAGCCAGACTTCTGGCTGCTTCAGTGTTGCTCTCTTTCTTATTCTTTAACTAAAGGATTTATTGAGTTGCCTACAAATACTGAGAATAGCTGAAAGCGCCTTGGTGTGTCAGGAAGTGACAAAGTTAATGCCGCTTCTCTTGTTTAAATTATATTTTCCTGATCACGCTCCTGAGCTCTAAGCTTTAAATATTAAAGCAAGTGCATTCGTATTGTTGTGATTTTACTTTTACTGCCTGTGAAGATGTACAACGTGGTCCTGGCAGTCCATGTCATTTTTCCAGTCATAATTACCCCGTATCTAAAGCGCCTCTCAATCTGTCCTGGCAGTTAGCAAATCCCCACAGGCATATGAAACTGCAGGAGAGCTAAAGCTCTGATTTTGTATCTCATTAACACACCGAATGAGATATTAATCTCCCTCAGACATGGCACAACCCTGAGCAAATTGTTGGTGTTCAGTCAAGAGGAAAATGATTTGCTAGCAGTGCTGAAGGGCATGTTGGAGCCGAGTGTGTGAGCGACACATGACATGTCAGATGTGCAGACATCACAAAGTGGTCCAAGTTACTGTTACAGAGTTATTTTTATTTGACAATAAAAGAGGTTACCCATAACTGTGGAGTTGCTGGCGTTTTATGTCTTTATAGTGTCGTGTTGGGTAGCTCTGCAGCCGTGATTAGTAAATCATACACAGTCCACTAAAAGCACTTAACTGCACACCTGCCATTACTGTTTACATCTGTGTGAAAAAGAGGTTGACAATTTGGAAAGAGTGGAATGATGTGACTTCGACTGTCTACTCCAATATAAAGACATATTGAATGGTATAACTCACTGGCTGTTCTTTCAAAGCCAGCTCCATCAAACTAAGATCCCTAACTAAGGCTAATGTTTTTATTTTATTTTATTTTTTTATTATTATTTTTTTTTAATCATCTCCAGGTGCGTGAGAATGCCAAGCAAGATCTCAAGGATGGGCTGGCTCTCTACAACTCGGAAAACAACATAGGCCTGCGAAATGCCTGGAACATCATCCAAGCAGAGGTGGGCACACCTCACATCATGAATTTACAGTGAACATTAGAAACATTTTTTTGAGGCAACTGGGGGCATACAGCATTAACTCATCTTGCATCTGGCGTGTGTGTGGCATTCACAGTGGAAGTGCTGCGGAGTGATAGCGTACACCGACTGGCACGAGGCCCTGAAGGAGAAGGCAGTTCCCGACCGCTGTTGTCAGGAGCATTACCAGAACTGTGGGCGTAATTCCACCAACATGTTTTGGAACAGGGTGAGTTGACCTGGACTGTAATGCAGGGTTTGCAACAAAAGTGAGTTTTATCTCTCAGTGTTTTGGTTTTGCTTTTAAGTTTAAGAGTCATGCATTTGATCTTTGTAGAAAATTAAAAATGAACAGTTTAGACTCCACAGTAGACATTTAATTCAATAAAATTCATTTCATTATCCATCCATTTTCTTCTGCTTATCCTATTGAGGGTTGCAGAGGTAACAACCTGGACGGGTTGCCAATCTCATATTCACACCTGCGGTCAATTTAGAGTCACAAGGAGAATATGCTGCTGTTCTTGGGATTTGGTACCCAAACTCAGAGTGTGGGGATGATGATACCTCCACCCGACCTAGCTCCCCCTTGTCATAGCATTTATGTTATACCTCATCAATCTCTAGTTGCGATAGCAGTTGCTTCTTATGGATGTTGGAACACTGAGCTACTAGTTGTTTCGATGTTAGTCTAGATGTTGAGTGTTTAAGAATCCATAGGTCCCTCATCCTCTTCATGTAACCCCATTCGCTGGGGTTAGATGCATAGTAGCATTCCAAAAGTGCCCTATATTACAAATGAACCAGCTGCTAATGGATTTCAAGACACACTTGGAATGGCTAACCGAAGGCCAGACAGTCCTGATCCCCAAGGATCTCCAGAAGGGACCGGTCCCATCCAACTACCGGCCATTAACCTGCCTCAGCACAACATGGAACCACCTGTCAGGCATCATATAGTAAGAAGAAGAGGCACATGACTCAATACATGAGCAGGGCTCAGAAGGAATTGGCAGAAATATCAGAGGAGCAAAACACCAGCTACTGGTAGATAGAGCTGTCACTCAAGACTGTAAGACCAGACTGACCAACTTGTGCACTGCCTGGATTGACTACATGAAATCCTATGACTCAGTGCTTCACACTTGGATCCTGGAATTCCTAGAACTATGCAAGATGCACTACCAGAGGGCAACATTGCAGACATTGAAGATAGCTATAAGTACCTTGGAATTATGGGAAGCATGAAAATCTGGGCAATCAACACCTGCACTCTGCCGGTTATCAGATACCCTGCTGGGATAGTAAACTGGTCAAAGGAGGAGATGGAAGCCACTGACATCAAGGCAAGAAAGCTCCTTACCATGCAGCGAGGGTTTCATCCCAAGTCCAGCACCCTGAGAATGAGCAGCAGGAGGCCGATGACTAGTGAGTGTCAGAACTACTGTGGCCACAACTGATCATGTACTTAGTGAATTCCTCTGGCAGGAGAAACTTAAGAAAGAAGAGGAGCAAGAACTGTCATGCAGGCCCCTGTGCAGCATGTACCACCAGCAGATAGAAGCAGTGGCTGATGTCAAATGATCTTACCAATGCCTGGATAAAGTTGGATTGAAAGATAGCACAGAGGCACTAATATTGGCACCACAAGACAAAGCTCTACGCACAAGATCGAGGCGGTGTTACTGTGCAAGTACACCTTGCTCCATATCACCACATTTCCACATTCATGCATCACTGTGGATACTCTGCATCAAATATGCTGGACTCAAAACTCTGCTTTAACACGTATCCCTATTTGTAAAGTTACAGGCTCTCTTCATGGTAGTTTTTCCACTTACTTAGAATATATGTTCCAGACTTGTCTACAGACTGAACAAAGCCAAACTTGTTACCATGTTTGTGCAATCTTGACTGCTGAAGTATTTTATATAGTGTGTTTATTTGCTTGAGTCAGCCAATGTACCAATTCAAACAGACGTTAGCTTGAGGTAGCCAGCAACTAACTGGCTGGCTGTGTCTGTTTATGTGTGTGTGCACACTCCTTATGCTGCATTTGTGCAACAACTCAGAGTGATCTCAGCTTCACATGGACCCCCAGTTCCTTCTTCACTTTACTTCTAATGTCTTTCTTTTTTCTTTTTTCCTGTAGTCTGGGTGCACTTATAAAATTATACGTGTATATATTTGCTTAAGTTGAAGCCTTTTTTTAGCCTGCACAGACACATTTTTTTGTGGAGAGAGGTAAGTTAAGTGAACAACCATGACAGCAAGAAGGTCTTGACAGGTGCATCCGCATAACAATTGAAGAGTTTCAGCTTCCCCTAGGTGTGAATATGTGATTAGGAATAACTGTCCATCTTTTCAGTATATGCCACCACTGTGAAAGGGTGGCACCCTCTTAGGAGTCTTTGCTTCAATTTGCACCTTCCTGAGCAAATGTTTCTCTCAGCTCCCTTGGCTTTGTAAATTCACTACAAGATCCCGCAGAGTTCTGCTCTATTCCTGAGTCATGCTTTATGAAAATAGCCGTTCTGTGGTACACCATTTAATCTCTAACACCTACAGCATCTGATATTTTGACTGCACTATACTTTCCAGTCCTTTTTACTCCTTAACTCCTAGGGTACAGTGCATAGTACATACTGGACAAATTGAGATAGCTGTCTGACATTGTCTAACATTCACCTGCTGTCCTTGAAACTTTTAGATACCAGATTTTAACTGTCAGTGTAGAGCTTTGTGCTTCATATCTTTTCCATCTCGGCCAAACAAATTTCTCTTGCTCTCATCTGATGAAACATTGTGCTCCTAATCTTCACCAGCCTGCTTTTCTGCTCTTTAGCAAAGTTAAATCTTTCAAGTTTGGTGCCACGGAAGAAGAGTGAATAAGGTTTTTTCTTTTCTTTCTTTTTTTTTTTTGAGATATACACAAAGAGATTGGCATTAAGCAATATTCTTGTCTGAGCTGTCACTAAATCTCCAACTTCCATTTAAAACACCTGTTGCAAGATCGAACCACTTGCTCTTGTGATTTTCAGAGCTGTACTTTGCAAGAAGTGGAGTGTCTGTGGAGTTTCAGGTGTAGGGCCACTGTGGCCCTGATTAGTGTTACTGTGGTTCTTTTATACCTCCTGATTACTGCTGCAGCTGTGCTCTACTGGCTTTCAGCTGGGTACCAATTTTCCAAAGATATCAAAAATTGTATTTTTCAGTTCGGCAAGCAATTCTTCTCCGCATAACGCAGACATACATAGAGTTAACAGGTCATATTATAGCCATGCTCACGCAATTAGGCTAATTGAAAATTATCAGCGCACTTAATTTTGTTTCACTGAGCACAGTTTTTCTCAGTTGTGTGGCAGCATTTAAAGGTTTTATCAGTTTTACTTCACCGAATTTCTATGGGGACTTTTTGGTAAATTTAAAACAAATAATAAATAACAAATCAATAAATTACAAATTACTGAATATGTCTAGTGGGACAAAGGCTTTTGTTTGAAAAAAATTTTCAGTGCTTTTTTTTTTATTGTTGTTTTAGGCTAAAATGAACCAAAAGGCTGCAAAATGAACAAAAAGCTGCAAAACCTCCATAAAAACTTGAACAAGGAGGCTAAAAAAAAAACACAACTGTAAAGTGACCACAACAGGAAAACGACATGAAACAACTAGAGGGGGGAAACTTCTACAGAAGTGCTATAACATACTACCTATAAATTATACTTTGGTTACTCTGAAATACAATATTTGTCCATTTTATGCCCCAAATTCACAAGAGACATGCATCTTTAAACTTTGGTCCATCTGTTATTTTTTGCAGCACTTTGCGTGTACTTAAAGTAGCTTTAAAGTTTTTCTCTTATTGCCTAAATTCTGATTATAATGGATTTTTCTATTGTGCATGACAACAGCCCTTCTTTTCTCAAAAAAAACCTTGCAGCACAATGTTCACCAGTATTCCCCATATTACAACTTTAATCTGCTATTGGTCTGGCATGTGGTTCGTTAGCTCGACCAAAGTAGAGGATTAAAAGCTGTAATATAATTGCCAAAATGAGAAAAGGCAGACATTGAGCTGGCCCACTGGGAAAGCTCATCTTTAAAAGCTTGTGTGGAATCTTGCCCAGAGGAGGCGGCCACACGCTTTGTAGTTAACTTTTACATGCTGCCTCAGCAAGCGCAGTCAAGAAGGGGCACCTCTTTGCAGCTGAAACTACCATTAAGTTCATCATGTTACATCCCTGCCAGTGAGTGGCCTCCGAATGAACCCAGGTGGGAATGTATTTAAGCGTACGATTAGCGCACGTCGGCTTATGTGTCCCATATGTCTGCAGTATAAATGTCATCCCTCGTAATTCACGCGTTTAATAACCCACCTGCTAGTTATCCATCCTATGGTATACTTCATATTTAAGAAATGCTTTCTTCAGGAAAACTGCAAACTGGATGATTGAGTTTTCTCCTGGGTATCTGAACAGGGGGGCAGCCATCACTGCAACTAAAATGTCATAAACTGAAAATGTATATTTTAGTGGGATCTTAACAAGATTTTGTTCCTTTTCAGGGCTGCTTCGAGAAAGTAGAGGGATGGCTGGATGACAATAAGTATCTGCTTGGAACCATAGGCATGGTCATCTTGGTAGTGGAGGTAAGAGGATTTGTGATAAACAGCTCTTTCCTGTTTCCTCTCTTACCTTTGTGTCTCCTGCCATGTTAAAAAAAAAATTAAAAGTGGCCACTTCTATTGAGAAGGTTACGAATGCTCTATGGGCATTCTGGATTCCTGCACACCCTGAAATCCTGAAGTTCCTGTCTTGTGCACTCTGGTCCTGTCTGGAATAATCAAAGCCACTTGGCTTTGTGCCAAGCTATAAGGAGCTGTGAGAAGACAAGAGAGCAGAGATACTGAACAAGTACTGAGGAGCAAGTATAGTGTCACAGATTAAAGGCTCTGTAGCGAGGGGTGGTAGAAATTCCACTGGTAAACTTTGCTTCACTTGTAACCCTCTTAATACAGTTAGTGTCTCAGAATGTAGTATTTCCACTTACTTTGAGGTTGTGTTCAAAAAAGTGTTTGCCATTTTTGTGCAAATTTTGATGTCTGGACTGTTTTATATTATGTGTTTTTATGTAGTTAGCCGGCAACAAACTGCACAGAAACACATGTAAGCGTGGTGGACAACAAGGGCAGCAAGAACAATATGAGTTAATGAATGCATGTGACAACTGAAAGTGACTGTGAATGGTTGTCTGTCTGTATAGGTCACCACTGGCATCCTGTCAGGGGTCTTTGCTTCAATTTGCACCTCCTTCAGCGAATGTTTTCACACTCCCTTGACTTTGTAAATTCACTACAAGATCCAGCAGAGATCTGCTCTTTTTCCTGACTCATCCTCTATAGCAATAGCTGCCTGGTGCACCTTTTTCCTAAGTCCGTTTAATCTCTAACACCTGACATCTCTGACTGCACCTCACCCTCCAATCCTTTTTGCTTCTTCTGGTACCAAGGTACATGACAAGTACCGTATACATTAAGATCTCTGCCCTTGAAACTTTGAGGGAAATATTTACATTTCACAGAGATAATGATATTTCATACTTATTTCTCAGTGGTACTTTATTTTCCCTGCCTACCCTTATATGTCTGTGACCGTGTGCATGCAGGACAAGGCTTCACTTTGCTAATGCATGAATTCATGGTCCATTTGAAGCAAGGTGTCCTCACCAGGAAGGAAAAATGTACCTGTTGAGTTTTGCATGCTTCTGCACGTAATATCCCCAGGGAGGGATAGCTCTTGCACAGCCACACCAGAGAATGTGTGCATTTTATTTTATATATATATATATATATATATATATATATATATATATATATATATATATATATATATATAATATATGATCACATGATGCTCACAAGAATTTGTTGAATTTTTTAAAATCCAGTATCTACAGTATGTCTTCATGCACAATGGCTTCAGAAATCTCAGCAATATTTCTATATTTATAAGCAGCAATGGATGATTGAGCTTTAAAATGTCCTGTAGGAGTAACTGTCATCCTGTCTGTCAGACTGATTGAAGCAGATAGCAGAAACTTCCTGTCACAGGTGCACAGATGAGCTGAGATGTAAATAATTGGGTTGGCTTTAAAGCATTTTTTCATCTGTCCTAACTCCGTCTCAGCTCGATGTTTACCTCAAATGGCATTCTGTTTTGATTGACACCAGTTTAAGGTGGCATTTTCTCTGAAGCTACTCTACAAATTAGGTTTTGACTGAAGCTAAAAAAGAATCAGCAGCTTTCCCCAGCTAATCGCAAACCATAGGGATCCCTAGTGGAATCCAGATTTCCTTTTCCTTTTATTAAAAACTATGCACCATTCAGTATTTTTCAGTTTCCCTGCCATCACAACTTTGCCAGATAATGGTTTTAGGATCAGTCTTGCAACTGTGTTTGATGTGGAAGTATCAGGGGTAATGGAAACTTCAAAGAGATAGCCAGCTACTTTGATTCAGTGGCATCTCAATTTACTTCATTGGCTTAATGCTTGTGCACGCTTACACATTTTTGCCATCACAAAGATTCCAGAGCTCCCATTTGAAAGCCATCTGAGAAAAAGACACTGAACTAAAATGTGGTCGTGGTTCACCACAGGATTTATTGTGCATCAGAAACACAGCTCAAGGCATCAGCATAAATAGACTACACAGACACACCTGCACATATATTACACGTAAATAGATACTATAGAAAGCATCTGTACATATGTTCACTATGTTCACTAACTTTTTTCCCCCTCCACAGCTCCTGGGCATGGCATTCTCCATGACGTTGTTCCACCACATTCACAGAACAGGAAAGAAGTATGACGCTTAGCCTTGGGAGAAGCACCAAATTGAGAGGAGTCCCAGTGCTTGATGGGATAAGACTCTGATTTAAACATTTATGCTTTCCCCTTACTTCACAACCTCTTTAGAGCATCCTTTGACCCCTTTCCAGATCATCTGTACAGATTCCAGCTGCTCTGTTCTGCTGTCTCCTCTCACCATTCATTTTGCCAAAGAGTAACACAACTGGAAGAGAAAAGGCACCTACTTTTGGCAAGGAAGAGAATCCCATATGTTGTCCCTCCTCGAATTTACTTGTTTTGTTTTGGGTTTTTTTTTGTCTTTTTTGAACTAACCAGTTGCTGGAAGGAAGGACAGACTCTGAGACAATGAAGAATTTACTAATGCCCAAACAACCCCCTTGGGGGGAAACCCATAAAACTGACAAGTACCTCCACCTCTTGTGGAGATTTTTCCTCATGCTTATGAAATTCTAGCCCTGTTTTTTTTTTTTCCTTGTAAATGAAAAAGCTGGCATGCTAGTTTTCTACTTCACTGATTTAGCTTTGACATTGAAATGACTGATGTTACGATTTTTATTTTAAACTTCTTGTTTATTTGTTAGATTTGTTTGTAAGTATGTCACCCTGTGGAATGTAAGTGTTGAACAGATCGGTGCAATGAGCTCTCAGACGTGCAGCGTGTATGTGTGTGGGGGTTGGATTTGTGGTGACATTGCTGAAGAGAGGCAAAGACATGTAAGGATGCAGAGGTTTAGGTAAAATGAGCTTGATGGACATCATGAGGAATCATCAGTGGATTAATTTTATTCTGAATTCTCTTGTATTCTCTGAATAATAAACTCTAATAGACAAATTTGGCTGTGAACAAACTCACACACACATACACATCTTGTGCTGCCACATAGCAGCATACCCATTCCCTGTTAGACAATACAAATGGTGTAAAATGGCTGTTTATTAGGGCTCCAGCAGCACTGTCAGCTGTAGAGATCTAGGTGATAAAGTCTCCCCTTCAAAGAAACAGACTGGGTTGTGTATGTGCATGCTTTTTTATCACAGTCTGGGCTGCAGAGGGGGAAAAAAAAAACACAGAGAAACACTTAAAAGCAAGGGCAGGATGGGGCAAAAACAGAGCAGACGTGTTGTCTCGTTTCTGCTATCAGTAGTGTTAACAGTGGTGGATTCTAGCCTTTCTATATTGAAGATCTCATCCATTTACTCCACCCTCCTCGTGCTTTCTCTTTGTGGCTGCCAACTCACCCCTGCCTCCATCTTTTCTTTTTCACTCTAATCTTCTTTCTTTACATCAGACAGCAATGAGTCTCATGCTCGATCCATACACAAAGTGCTTCTGCTGACATTCCTGCTCGTCCCACGTTTACACCTCCGGTTTGCAACCCCTCCGATTTCATTCAGGCATCGTTTTCTTGCAGCAAAGAGAGGTGGGGGAGGTGGGAGTGTTGCCAGATCAAAGCTCAGACAGATAGGTATGGCAACATGCCCTGTAGGACACATCAGTTTATGTCTGTTTACAGCTGCATTCGCTGCAGGAGGCCAGAGTGTCAGCCTTCCTCCTGAAGACTGAAAATATTCCATCTGCTGTGGCAACTTCAAGAAATGCCCTCCAGTGCAGCTGCTCTAGGCTTCAAACTCTTTAAAGAGGCTGTGGTATAAAGAACTGGCTTACTGTTAAAGGACCATTTTAATTTTTTGGAATCATAGGGTTATATTCAATTGTGACGCTGTGCTTTACGAAGCAAATGCAATTAAAGGTCTGAGAATATGGCTATATTTCAACCAAGCCTAACAGGGCAAAAAAGAACAACAAATAGCAGTCAAATGACTCGGCAGTAAGCAAGTCAGCAGTTTAACTAGATTAACTTCTCTAGACAAGAGAAGCAAATGTGAAATGTCACTAATAATTACAATATACAGTGGCTTTTGCATGAAATATTAGCGGCATTGTTTGCATATTAAGCACAAAGCTTAATAGGATAAAAGCTAATTTGTTTAATTTTATTAACCCATACTTTACTTTGCCTCTTCTTTGTTTTTAATTTCTGCAACTGCAGCTTTGAATCTGTATTGTCCCATTTGCCACGATGCCTCGTTTCTCTTCGTCTCGTACATTCAGACCGATTCAGTTGCTAGATTCCTGAAAGCTGTTTGGCCTTTGGGGCTTTTACTGTGTTTCAGAACACAGTAAAAGCCCATATAAACTTGACATTATGGGATGCTTAAGATGCAGAGTACTTACACTGTTTCTACATTGTTTACCCATCCAAGAGGAATTAAGTATTGTGCTAGTTAGGTTAAGTCCTGCGTTTATAATCCATACAGCCTTCTCATGCACAACTAGTCGAGTTTGGCTACCGCGGAAGCTGCCAATTAAACCTTTACGAGTGGTTGCATCCTAAATTGCATCCTACATTACAGCTGCAATTCAATTTGTTGCTTTGGATGAAGCCTTGAAACTCAAACGCTGTTCATTTCTGCTACATGAGCTAACAAAGAAAATAGCCCGCCGAGATTTACTCATTAGATGACTCCCTGATCTGAGAGAGTGTTTGAAATCATTGTTGGCAATTTTTTTAAATTGGTTTTATGATTTCTTAATTAGAGGTGCAGGTTTAGGAAGAGAAAGGGGAATTCTTACAACAGGAAGCAATAGATTTGTGCTGTTATGTTTAGTGACCCTGCTGGGTGTGATACACTGTCTGACCCCATATGCTCCAACTCTTCCTGTTGTGTCCACGGGGGAAACATGACAGCTGCTGATGTACAGCGCAGGCACAAGTGGTCACATTACCTCTGCTTGGCTGCCTCCACAAACTCTACGCATCCCTTATTTACTGCCTCACTCTGCAGACACCTGGTGCTATACGGTAGCTGGCGGCCCCAACACTATAGAAATACATTGTGCTTTGGACACCTTAAAGCACTTATATATACCCAGGACAGGTTACTGGAGGAATAGCTGAAACAGTTTTGTAAATCAGGCTGTGCTGTGTCCTTACTGCAAAGAGGAAGTTTATAGAAAAGCCAAGATGGCCACACATGTACCAGAAAGCATGAGAATGCAGAATGGTGGAAATAAACGAAATCCATTGTGAGGTCAGAACCTCAATGTAACCGTTTGCCCCCCCCCCCCAGCTGATCTGACTGTGCCGACATTTTCTTCTTCGTGTGGAATCCTCTCCCCGTTTTATATGATTATTTCAGAGTAAATGTTACTTTGTGTTTGTAATATGCAGGGATGGATACCATTTGAACAGAGGCTGTTTAATTATGTTATTTTTGTACGTTTTTGCTGTTTTAATGTTTATTTTTTATACAACATGCTGTTGATTTTCTTGGTGTAGGTTCAGTTTTTACTGTTTTTTTTTTTCCTCATTTGTGTGACACCATTAAGCATTTCCCCCCCCCTTAGAGGATTAGTCTTTGCAGTGTTCCACTACAACATGCAAAAACGCCTTTTGCTGTCTTTCAGTGATACAGACGGTTAAAGCAATTAACTTAGAAAAAAATAGAAGGCAAATCTGGCATACAGTGTCAGGCAAACGCCACAAAAGACATACTGCGCTCTTGTCATTGTGCTTCTTTGTATTAAGATCAAATTTAATTGAATTAGGACGTGCAGTTATAATCTGCAATATCTCTTATAACTGCCAGCGTAAGACCCATTTTGTATTCTTAGAGCATGAACTGTTAGATGAGTATACAACAGAGTTCATGTCACCAGTATATCAGTATCCAGTATATCAGCGCCGTATGATAGCTCAAGATGTAAATATGCCCATTTTCAAACTGATGTAACTTACTGTTATACCTCTGCCACTTCACCTAACATTTATATCCACAGTTTAATTGTCTAACAACCCATGCCCTTTTGTGCTCATTTAGACACTTGTACTGTATGTTGTCCATTTTTCATGTTTGCCAGTTTTCCTGCCTGTTTTAGTTTCAAGCACCAGTGTAAGTGTTAAGGAAATTTGTGTTCTTGTCAGTACAGTTCTCATATTTTTTTTTTGGCTGTTTTTTCATCTTTTAGTAAAACATTTTTTCATATATATTTTTTTTGAAGGAATTATAAAGTATTCCCTCTCATCCATGGAAGCACTCCCAGTAAGCCACGGAAATGGTGAAGGAAGGATGCACATGCAGTAATTGGGTTTTGTCTGCTGTGAAGAATTCTGAACATAGAAAATGTTTGGTTGTTGTTGTTGTTGGTTGGGTTTTTTTTTCCCTTCTTTTCCTTTTTTGCCACCTTCGACATGTTATTTCTGTAATCTGCTCCTAATCCTCACCCCCCACCCCACCCCGTGCCGAAGCTGAATATGTGAGCAGTTGAAATGTATGCTCTGGAAATGGTGTGTTTGATGTTGTGTTCTGCTGGGTGGCACTATCAGATACCTGCCAACCTTGTCCTGTGGAGTTTTCTGCTACACGTGAAAGCACTCTGAATATCTGCTCGCTGGTGCACTACATTCTCTTTACTCGCTAAATCGACTATTTTTTAAATAAAGGAAAAATTCCCATGATACAGTACGCTTATTGCCTTTCATGTTTAATGACTTGATGCTCCAGATGTATTCCCTTTTTATGTTTCCGTCAATTATATTTGATTCTGATCCCCCACCCCCACCCCCTCAGGGTGGGGGGAGGGTGAGTGGAAAACTTGGCATGAATAGCAAAGTGAAATGAAATCACAGCAGATCCCGTAATCACTGATGTGTTCTATGTATGAAATCCCTCCCTGAAAATGGCCACTTTTTTAAAAAACATAACAAAACCTGGGGGACTGTTGTCCTAAAGATGCAGAGATGAGTTAATGGTAGTCAGCCAGTCAAGAAGAGTTTCTTTTTCTAAAGAACAAAGCAAAGATGATGAAAGTGGGAACCATTGCCAATTTGTCTCATGCTTCAACAGCATGCAGTGAAAAGCTCAGTATTTTTGTACGCAGCTTGATCCCCTCCTTTTAACCTAATTGTTATCGGGCCTCTGTGTGATAGTGAGTGGAGTTTATTGTGCCATTCCACCCTGGCTTTTGTTTTTCCATCACTGTTCCTTCTATGCAAAAAAATGACCTATTTTAGCCTTTGTACAGATTATTTTGTATAAATAACATACTGAAATAAAGTGAACAGAATCAACTGTTTTTTTCCTCAATATTCTTAAAGCATTTCTTCTTCTTTTCTTTTTTTTTTTAATTTTATTTTTTTTTATTTCTCCGCTTCATCCACCAGCACAGCTCATCTCATTAACCTGAATCTGGAAGGGTTTCATTTTGATGAGACTGTTTAATTTGTCCCCGCACCGCTTTGCTGAGCTTGTTAACCTGCGGTGGAGGTGATCTGCAAGTTGTTTCCGTTACTACCTGTTCTCACACTATCTTGTTTCCCTGGGTATACTTGTCATCTTTCTAACATCAATAGATCTGCAGTAGCAGTTAAACGTTTAACCACATGCTTCCATTTAAGGGTTCCAAACTATACAGTTGTGTAGGTTGTTTTATTCAGAATCCGAGACGACACAACTAGCTCGGCTACCTCAACATTAGGTAGCAGCATGCCGTTTCATCAGTTTGCACATAGTTGTTTTTCAACAGGACAACTCCAACTAATCGTATCTAGGTGGTATTCGACCAAGAACCAAAATGGTGAGTGTTGCTTCGTATGGCCTGGCATCCACAACCACACAGCATACCCCCAGTTCAGATGGTTTGGGATGCAGTAAAAGAAAAATACCAACAAGTGCTCAGAATATGCTCCCATCCTTCCCCTTTCCTTTTAGCCAAACTGACTACTGCAAATTACAACCCACCCTGTGTGTGGTTCTGTCAGATGTTTCTTCCAGTTACAATGGAGGTTTGTCTTCTCCACTGGTGCTCAAAGGGGGATTTGTTTTGTTGCTTTCTACAATAAGGTAAGGTCTTGACCTTACAGTGCTCTTCAGATGGTCCCAGTTCCTCTGTTTGTGTGCTTTTAAGTCAGAAAGTGGAAGCAATTGGGATGCTAGAAAGAAGAACACATAACATTTTGTTGCCTTTAGTAATTTATAATACAAATAAGGAAAAAGCCTTGAGTAAGTAGATCCAAAATTATTTTGCTGCTTAGTTTAGCATAAAAACTAACTGGCAAAGATACCCGAGTCTTTTTAAGGATAACAAAAGAAGCTAAACTAAATCTCACAAAACAAATTGTTTTTGTTAAACTTCACAAAAAACTGAAATACAAAAAATTACACAGTGTAGGGTTTTTAATTGGCCCGGCACATCAAACCTTGAAGCAGATGGGCTACAGCAACAGAAGACCGCACTGTGTGCCACTCCTGTCAGTTAAATAAAGGAAACTGAGGCTACAATTCACACAAGCTCACCAAAACCAGACAGTAGAAGTTTGGAAAGAAGCTGCCTGGTCTGATGAGTCTTGATTTCTGCTCCAACGCTCAGATGGTAGGTAAGCAATTACAAAGAAAACCCAACAGTCAAAATGACCCCAGCAGGGCAGTCATCTGCCACTGTTGGTTCCTAATTTTAGGGGTCCCCATGTTCCTTTTGGCCAAAAATTCAAACCCAATTAAATTCAGTTTCCAAAAAAATCACTGGGATGAGCAGGTTACAGTGTAGGCTGTTTATTAGACATCTTAGTTAAATAAAACACAGACGAAGACTAAGACACAGACAGTAACATAGTTAAGACTGAGATACACACACACACACACACACGAAGAGAAGAGAGAAACTAAGGGACAGAGAAAGATGCAGAAACAGGAAGAGAAGAAGAAGAAGACAGGAAAGGGAAGAGCAAAAAAGTAAGAGCGTGAGACAAAGATGGGCCAACATTTATATCTTAAAGATGGTAAATGCCCACTTGCCTTTGACCCCTCCTAATTTACATAAAGTCTCAACCGCTGAAACTTGAACCCCAACCAATCACCTGTTGAGACCCTGCCAACTTTTGCCCCACATGGGCTAAAGAAACAAACGTGACCAGGGTGCCTCAATGATTTACAACAGCTCTGGTAGGTGTCATAATGAAGGATCTTCTTTCTATTAAAACCTCTGCTAACCTACATCACAAAAACACAGCCGGGTCTGCAGAATTCCACTTTTGGAGCCTACCTGTCATAAGACTTCCTAAAATACAACATGAGGTTACAAAAGTCATGTGAAACAGAGATGTTCTTGCATCCCACTAAGGCCTTAACCATGTATAAGTAATAGAAATAACAGGCCTTAACTTAACGTATTCAGTGTCCATTAATTCGGTGTGTGTGTGAAGATAAGATGGGGCCTGACTATTCAAGACCTTGTATTTGAGAAGAAGAATTTTAAATTCTAGATCTAACAGGGAGCCAATGAAGAGAAGGCAATATGGGAGAAATATGCTCTCTCTTTCTAGTCCGTCAGTACTCTAGCAGCAGCGTTTTGGATCAGCTGAAGGCTTTTCGGGGGGCTTTTAGGACAGCCTGATAATAATGAATTACAATAGTCCAGCCTAGAAGTAATAAATGCATGGATTAGCTTTTCAGCATCACTCTGAGAAAGGATGTTTCTAATTTTAGAAATATTGCACAAATGCAAAAAAGCGGTCCTAATAGTACATTTTTAAATGGACTGGTTCTTATATAGCACTTTTCTACTCTACTTGAGCACTTTATACAGCATGTTGTCATTTACCCATTCACACACACTTTTTTTCTACTTCTAAATGCTTTCTATCACACATTCACACTCCAACGAGTGCATCAGGAGCAACTTCGGTTTCAGTATCCTGTCCAAGGATACTTTGACAATCGGGCTGGAGCAGCCAGGGATCGAACCACCAAACGTCCAAGCTGTGCTACAGCCACACCACTTCTGGGATGTGGTGGAGTGATTCCTATCTGCAGCAATTGTGTGATCCCACCATGTCCATGTAGTATAACACAACAACTGCACGATGCTGAACTGCTGCAACCAAAATCTCAGGAATGTTTCCAGCACGTTGTTGAATCTATGCTGCAAAGAATGAAGGCAGTTCTGAAGTGCCAACGGGGGTCAATCACAGGAAGACTCACTCTACTTCTGCTTTCCTTTCCCCTTTTTTTCCACTGACATCCTGTTAGGTCACAATACAGGAATTTTGGTGGAAAAAAGTTAATCTTCTGCCTACATAATCTTGTAGCAGATGTCAGAAAATGAATATTAGAGAAGAGTATAGAACTATAGAAAGTTATATACACATTTGTGAATGCAGTGACCGATGAGGTTATATGAAGCTACACTAATCTGCAGTACCTTCACATTTGCGGCCATCACTGTGGTACGTATCATCTATGGTATCATCAGCGGGATCTTCTTTCATGAAACTCCCAGCTGGAATCCATATATTCCATTAACAGAAGGTAAAGTAAAAATGTTGCATAATCACAAAAGCCAAACTCCTCCTAAATATATAATAAGGTTCTGTGCAACTAAAACCTGATTTGTCTGTGTAGGATCTCAGTCATCCAGGTCATAGTAGTCTCTGGAGCCTGAAAAAGGGCGACTGGTCTTCTTTTTGTTTCTTGAAGACGTTTCAACAGAGGCTGAGAGAACTGAAGAAGCCTTTTGGATGAGCGGTGAAACGTCTTCAAGAAACAAAAAGAAGTCCAGTTGCCCTTCTTCAGGCTCCAGAGACCAAAACCTGAGTTGTATTCTATCTTATAAAAAGAAAAAAGAAAGAAAAAAGGATTAATCTCATTAAGTATGGTTCTCTGGCAAATCACAGAGTTACTGAGGGATCTCGCATCCTTCTGCCACTCCACAGGAGACATCTGATGTAACGATCAAAAAAAAAAAGAAACAAATCTGTGATCAAGTATTCGCATGCAGTGTTCCTACTGCCAAGGACGGTTCAAACCACATTTCTGAATTATGAGCTGGACTCTGAAATTCAATCAGCCAGTGATGAACGTTTTTGTACATTAACTTTGTAGTCACGCTTTTGTGCTGTATCCTCAGATAATCCCTCTGGTCACTCTGACAGATGATATATCATTGCTATTCAATAACCGGCATCAGTTTTTTTTATATATATGTCATCACAGAGTGAGTAGCTTGACATTTTTTGCTTCTTTATTCATTTGAATGTTATTTGGCTGAAGTTCAGCTGATTAAATCTCAAGCACCGTGGAGACATCGCAGCGAAATGTCTGATGTCACGTAACCGCATTAGATGTTCTTCCTCCCAAAGATGTCATTGTCCAGCCTTTGTTAACGGTCATAATCTCACTTTGAATCTGTAATTTGTAGACTAGAACATGAGTCTTTCAGAAGCAATAAAAATTAAGAATGAAAGAAGGATGCAATATGCTTACATGATGTGGAATCTAGGGACTGTGACATAACGGAAAAAGACAGAATACACAGAGGTAAACCAACAGCAGCCTGTAGGCCATTCAGCTGTAGTCAGCCAGAGATATTTTTTGTGCAATCTGACCCGTCAGCCTACACAGACAGTTCTGGGTCCTACCAGCGTGGTGAGGCAGCGTCACAGATCCATGCCCCCCCCCACCCCCTTTTTTTAACCCACCCTGACACCCCCACAGCCTGTAAGCCACCGCATTCTCACAGATTCACATGGCGCCTGAGGATTTGCAGGGTGGGGCAGGAACCGGGGGGCTGTTTTCAAGTGAAACTCGTATTAACTTTACACGCTGAATTGTAAACACCTCAATAAATAATGGACAGGAAACTGAATCTGAGCCGAGCGGAGACATTCTCCTTTGTCAACCCGTGGATCAGATACTTTCTCTTCTTCTTCAGCTTCTTATTTTGGGTGAGTAGAGTTGCAACGATAAAGCTGTTATGCTGTCCCAAGAGACGATATACTCTAAATTTTTTCAAGAATACAAATCACCAGCTATCAGGGAGCTTTCAAAGTAGACAGATTTGCTACAAAGACAAGCCAAAAAAGAAAAAGCACATAAATAACAAATGAAGAAATGTAATTCAAGTAGTAAAAGAACAGCAGGAGCACCCAGCCTCCATGCTGCTACCTATTTTAAGTTTAGTACAGTTATATATGAGAACTTTGATTGCCTGTACACATCACTGCAGCAATGCATTTATAAAAGATAAGCTGAGTACTGACTCATGCTGAACTATAAAACACCATGTAAGCACGCTGGCACTCTGTAAAATGAATTCTACTTGGAAACTGTTGCTGAATGTAATATATATTCTGCATCATTTCACAACATGATTACAGAAATTTGGAATCCGCAGCTAAAGTGCTGTGAAAAAATATTTGCCCCCTTCCTGATTTTTTTTTCCGTTTTTTGCATCATATTAGACAGATAGAAAAGATAGATGTTGTTCTGGGTTCTTTTGTGACCTCCTGGATGAGTCATCAGTGTCCTTGATAATGGCATGATGTGTTTCTTCTTGAGATCTTTTAACCTACTTCACTTTGTCAGACAGGTACTATTTAAGTGATTTCTTGATTCAACAGGTCTCGCAGTAATCAGGCCTGGGTGTGGTTAATGAAACTGAACACTTTCCAAAAAATGTGGTTAATCACAGTTAATTCATGATTTAACAAGGGAGCAATTATTTCTTCACATAGTGGCAGGTGGATGTGGATAGCTCTTTTCCCTTAATAAATGAAATCATCATTTTAAATGTGCGTGTTGTATTTACTCGGGTTATCTTCGTGTAATATTAAAATTCGTTTGATGGTCTGAAGTGTGACAAATATGCAAATAAAATCAGACTGCATAAATATGTGGGCAAGCTGAAGTTAATGGATGGAAGTCGATATGACTTATATTACTTTTGCTCACTCGCACAGGGGATGGTCTGACTCAGTCACAATTTAGCCCTTGACAAAATCAGCCCTTTACATGCACTCCTGTTATGACATAATCCTTGTTATGTGTTTCATGCATGCAAGTCTTAAATTATACAAGCTGTTATGGTTTTTAGTGTAACAAAAAGACAACAAGACAACTGGGACTTTGAGGGGAAATGATAGAAAGGTAGTGCAGATACTGCGATGAAGCTATTAAACCACCAGGTCCTCCATGAGCAGTTGCTTTCACACAAAAACACACACCATTAAGATAGAGTTGTTTGGCTCACTCACTTTCCAACCACATTACAACTTGAGCACACAGATCACATCTCTAACTCTACTAAGCCCCTACACCTCCATTATATCCCTGTTCATCCAATCCTCCACAAAAACAGCGGGGGGCAAACACTGTACTGTGCTCCTACTGTGTTTAGAGCCAATCAGCAATAACTGCATCCACAGCAGCCACACAGCCCAGCCTGTGTTGACTTTGTTGATCAGACATGGGCTCAGAAGTGAACACTGCAGCCCTAATCCATCAGGCCTTTGTCCCCACATCCCCATGGCTCAGTTGAGCTGGCTTTCACCTCCACACACAATCCTCTGGGAGAAGTCTGATTCATCCCTTTGAAAAGCCTGAAAAACAGAGCTGGAATACATTCACTGTGTAAGTGTGTCTCCTGTTGCAAATGCCACCCTCATTCACAAAAGGCACAGTCAGTGGAAAAGTGACAAAAGGAGCTGCAGGTGCACACACTCCTACACGACAGAAAATACCCCCTTAAAAATGTACTTTCAATGGTACTTCCAAAGAAAATAGGCCCTCTCCATGCCTTGTGTTTTGGCAGCTTTTCTCTTGTCAAGGTAGATTACCGATTCAAAAAGTAGCACCATACCCTGTCATGCAGTGATTTACGTTTCCAGAGCACAAAATACAGGTTTGGCATGAAGTCTGGCCAAAAAAAAAATTATACCCCCCTCAAGATAAATTATGCCATGGACCACGGTTCTTTGTGACCTCTAGAGATCCGATACAGGCTTCCGAGACGGAAACAAAACAAATCCAGGTTTATAAAGGCTGAACAAAATGCATCCTCTATACACGAAAACAGACACAAACACATTAGTAATCAGGAGAATGTCTGTGAATCTGGAGGCTGGAAATGGAAGCCAAGACCACACAGATTGTTATTCAAGGTGAGAAAAGCAATCAAAGAGAGAAGGGAAATTAATGTTGACAATGCAATCAACGGGAAGCGTTAATTCCACCTGTTTTCCACCCACTTGGCTCCTTTAGTATGTGGATTCTGTTTGGGTGAACTCACCTCTTCAGCAGTTCACAACACATGCTCAGGTAACACTACTTAAAAAAAAATAAAAAATACACACACCCATTTCAGTCAAGGACAAAGTTAGGGATAACAAAAACAGTTATCTAATTGAGGTCAAGCTCTTCACTCGATTATATAAATTACGCTAAAAACTGAGAAGTTTTCAGTTCCAGAGGGGTTTGCAATGCAGTCACCGGTGGACTGAGTCTGATTTCTGTTGCAAGGTTCCACATTAATCTGAGATCCATATGTTATCGCTTTGGTTTTTTTTCCTGTTGATATCCATCTGTCTGCGTGGCACCAACACATAAACTGGTGTAGTTTCCATGGCTACAGGTGCTCTGCCTACTCAGCACCTGAGGGAAGGCTTATCATCACTAATCTAATCACACCTGTCCTGCAAATAGAAGTCTGTTCGTGATGGAGTCGATGCACTGCAAGGAACACGTTTTCCTCCAACAAGTTTTTCAAGCGTCAAAATAAAAACTAAACCTGGATATGTTACAAATCTGCAGCATTTTCTGGGCTTTGCCATTGCTAATTAATTACCGGCTTACAAGTACTTGGCCTTGACTTTCTCAAGCAGAATATGAAGGACAGACACGGGAAACACAACAGAGAAGACGAGTAAGCAATGTGCTCACCGTGCTCATCTTATTCTAATAAAATCTTCTCTTTTTTCCAGGTTTTCTCCCTGTTGATTGTTGCAATTGGTGTTTATGCTAAAGTCCAGAAGGCGACAGGTATATAAGAAGACACTTATTCCTCACACCTCCTAAACTCCTAATTGGATTAAAGACCTACGTCTTTAATTAAGTTTAATTAAACTGTCCCTCATAAAAGATGTGCGGGACTGATGTGGTGCCCTCCTTGGAATTGTAAGCCGCTAAGCTTTCCCGGCACAAAACAAATGTATGTCAGGTTTTAGCTTTATCCTTAATTTTACCTGGTGTCTTTATTTTTGTATTTAATACGCAATATATAGTTGACACAAAACCAAAAAGATTAACCTGTGTTCATCCCAGTGATTATGCCTCTGTATCGTGCATAATCCCACAATAGATCATTAATAATTTTAGAGTATGAAGGCAGCTAGCGTCGGAAGGGATGATGCAAAGACAGGAAAGCAATGTACAGGATGGAATTCATTTAAATGAAATCAGATATTAGGGTTAAAAGCAGGAAATAAGAGGCTGTTTTCCTTTCTTCCTGGCAGACACGGTGAGGGACACATTCCTGATCGACCCGGCTGTCATCCTAATTGTGGTGGGGGTGGTCATGTTCTTCATCACTTTCTGTGGCTGTATTGGAGCTCTCAGAGAGAACATTCGCCTCCTCAAGACAGTAATAGACCTAACAGACACATTACTAATGCCGGTGCTGTGTTTTGCTTCCGATGCGGTACCTCAAATTACATTTAATCCAAAGTCAAGCCTCGCATCTTATGTGTAACAACTAATCTTTCCATTAAAATGATCTTAGACTGCTTTTTAATATTTTTTTCTCTTTGCTGTCTCTAGTTCTCCTTCAGCCTCACACTGGTCTTCCTCACCCAGCTGGCCATCGCAATTCTGGGCTTCTTTTACTCTGATCAGGTATCTGCCTCTTTACAGACAACTTTGTGCACTGTTAGTCATTCTGTGAGGTCATTTAAGGTCGCATTCAGGCTCCAGTGACACTGACAATGAGCTCTATTGATTTAGTGTGCTATTTCCCAACTTTTGGACATTCTGTACATTTGTAAACTGCGGTAGATACAACTTAATTAGGAAGACATCTGATCCCACAGATGGGCCTGCTAAGGCCACGGGGGAAATGTCTTGTTAATGTCTGTGCTGCGCAGCACGCACAGGAAACAGAGAGACATACACACCAGCTTCCAGTGTAAATCAGTGTTTGTGTCGCTCTCTATAAATTCTCCGAATGTCTCAGGCTTGTTTTGTAAGTCTGACAGAACAAACAGGAGAACTTCCCGTTCTCTCTGTGTTACAAAGTGATTTGAACTGACTGGACATAAAAACCTATTTTGATTTACTGTAACTCTGGCATGTTCAGTGGTTTTAAGTGCTACTGGCGATAACAGCTATTCACAAGCTAATTGCTGGCATGCTTATCTGTTTGGTCTTTATATTGATGGGTTTGTTTAGCAGTTATTCTTACAGACCACGACTTTTACTGATTCCAGAATTAAATTAAGAAGACTGGCTAAACTTATCTCTCAGCCAGTCTGGCTGTGTCTTGCACGGTGAATCTTCAATTTTAGGCTTTAGTGGATAAAATTACAACTATTCTGCAATAAATAAAAAGATCTTATTTAGATAAGTCATTCAAGAACAAGATTCATTTTTTCATTACACTAATATTTGCAGTTGTAGGATGAGCTTCTTATTCCCAGGTCTACATAGGACACATTAAAAATGCCTGTATCTCTGCAACAATAGGTGATACTCTGTGGCTCTAAGAATGCATATATGTACTGTATACACATAAGCTTCTATCTCACCTCTTCTGTAACCCAAGTGATTGTTTGGAGACTGCAGGGATGAGAAGGATCCCCCTCCACTTCTCCCCTTCAGTAACATCCCATTAGGGCTCCACTGAGAATAAAAACAACAGCCAGCATTCCCTGTCATTGCTGTACGGTGGTGGGGTTCCTGGTGCCTGATACCTCTCCTCTCCCTTGTGTTCTCTGTCAGCACTCAGACTGCCTGCTGCTAAACAGTGCAGTTTAACAACCCTCCCAGCATCCTTCCTCGCTAAATGATTCAAATGCTTCGGCACTTCAAAGTGGAACCAAATGTTCCATTTCAACAGATCCCTTGAAGGAGACTTTGCCGCTAATGACACACAGTGATGGTAGCCTCCAAAGCCCACAAGCAAACTATGCCACGTGGAAACACAGAAAGAGGGGGAGGCACAGGGTGAGGGTAAGGAACATTGTAAAAATCCTAGCACAATTTAGTAAAACTACTTCAGGATAAAAAAAATTTGGGGCTATTTTGACAGCGCTCACAGTATTTATCAACATAACCTGTTCTAGCGCAGTTTGTAATGTGTACAATTCATAAAGCCTTTAGCAAAACATTCAGAGAAGTTTATTTTAATGAAATTTTAAAGTTCAGTGGCTTATTAGCATACAGTGCTCCTATTAGCATATATTACAGCTGAACTCAGCCTGTATAACCATGGCCCTCTTTGTTCTCAGAGTCTTAAAGGGTGGAAGAATAGAAAAAACCAATATTAACAATGCAAGGCCTCATTAATACCCTAAAAATTAAAATAATATTATGGACAGTGAAAGCTGACAAAATAAAGTAGAACAAAATTTCACTGTCTGAATCAGCCTCATTTAGCTTAAAATTACTGATTACTCAGTCAAATAATGTATTTATATATCATCTAGGTTTGTTTATCCAGGTCAAGAGGAGCTGATGGAAAATTGCCACATTATATTAGCAAATGGCTAAGTTCGAGCAATTATCTACAACAGCTGAAATAATATAGAACCTGCATATGTGCTTTGTATGCATTCCATGTATAGATCTCAAAAGGCACAAATGGTTGTATTATGTATGCAGTACTTCCTACTCTGGTGCTGTCCCCCAACCCACATGTTAGTGTTTGTTTGTTTTCATATAGACAGAAACATGCATCTAGAATATTCAGTGAAGAGACTGCTGCTGCATAACATATTGTTTATAGTCTAAAAAGTCCATTTTAAAATTTATCCCGATATGGCCTTTTAGTCAAAATAAATAAAAATAAGTGTAACGCAACAATGAACATAAATTCATGTATGCCAATGACAAAAAAGCACCGTGAAAAGTAAATCAAATCAAAAGGAAAGCCACATGATTAGCTATGAATAGATGCCTGACAGCTCCTCAGAAACAGTTTTAGCTTGGATTTGAAATGATCCTAGATCTCACCCGTTTCGAGCTTTGCTTTCCACAGCATCTGCTCAAAAGAGGGTTTACAAAAAGGTACAATTCTTAACAAGAGCACCGCTGAATGAGTGCCAACGCCTGGGCTCGGAATGGGGGGAATGGGGGACTGGGGAGGGGTGGGACTGGGGTCAAAGGACTGTTATAGTAAAGTCAGTGAACAAGTGTGTGAAGTTTGATGGGACTAGCTTGAACAAGTATCCATCTATGATGTAAATTTGAACATCCTAGGTGCGATCGCTCAAGTTGTCGCGTTTCAGTTTTCAGAAAACTTGACCTCTGACCTTAACCTTCAGGTGAAGTTCGCCAAGATTTGGACTCACATGAGATTTTTAATAGATCCATCTATGCTGTGAATTTGAACATCCCAGGTCACATCGTTATCAAGTTCTCGCGTTCACAAAATGTTCAGAAAACTTGACCTGTAACCCTTTACCTTTAGGTCAAGGTCACTGAGGGTCAAACTTGAGCACAAACTGAGGATTTTTAGTAGATGCACCTATGGTGTGAATTTGAACAAGGAACAGACCACCGCCAACGCAGACGCCAATAGCTTGCATGACAATAGCTTGACTTCTTTCTTCAAAACAGCCGAGCTAAAAATGCACACTGAGTAATTAATCGAGGTCTAGCGTATCACTAAGCACCTTAGCAGGCAAGTAATAAAGACAGTATTTAGCTCATTGGTGGTAAACTGAACTAGGTTACAAAAACCTAACACACTGCATTTCTTTAGAGCACACAAATGTTGATAATAAAACCATTATTCTGTGTATTAATCACCCGTTTTCCTCT
>JAMQGT020001642.1:0-90000 GCA_024447675.2 Pterophyllum scalare | reverse complement strand
TTTATTACTCTGCTATGTTACTTGTTAGCAAGAAAAATCAGCTCACATAAAGCAAGTTATTATGCATTATGCAGCCGTTTGTAAACAACATTCACACACTGCCTCTCCTCCCCAGCTCAATGATTTTTCTGACTAGGACTCTGATTCAAAAGTACACGTAAGCACGGCCAAACCTCCACAGAACCCGGTGAGAAGGTGTCACACGGCTGGATTCTGTGTGAATGCAGCTGAAATGCAACCTGCTTACTCTCCACTATGGGTGCATCTCAACCCTGTGTTGGTCAGACACCCGGATGTGCAGCTCTCTGTACATCCACGACAGACAGAGAGCAGAATTCAATTAAAGACAGCAATAGTAGCAGTTCTTATAGCCCACCACCGCATGCTTCAAGTGTTTCACGAGACACGACTGCAAGGAATTTGTTTTGTCCAAAGTCCAAAGATTGATCTTTATAAAAATCTAAAAACCCTGCACATTATACCTTTAATGCCATTAATCATGGACATTGTCAGCCTGTTGTTAATATTACATCATAACCTTGAGAAGGATCAGCAGTAATAATATGGAGCATCAAAGTGTTCAGTATTAAATAAATAATTTTAAAAACTCTAATCAGAGAAATTGAATCAAACTCAACTGACTTTGAATTGTTACTTGGGTCATCGATTTAAAAACAGCCATTTTTATTTCAAAATGCTATTTTTCCTAACACCACATTTTTCTTTTCTCTTAATGTCACTGTTGACATGGTGTTATCAATACCCTCCCACCTCTCAGCTAGCTCTCTGCCTCGTAGCACCAGGTTCAACAGCTGCTACTAAATGAGTGGAAATCTCTTAATAACAATGTGAAATTAATTTGAAATGCATGCCTAGCTACTGCTCTAGCAATGTTAGCTAATCTACCTGAAGCCCTGATAAGCTAAACAATTATATAATAATTATAAAAGCAAATGTTAGTTTATTTGTCTGTGTATTGTTTAAATACATATGCAGAGGGATAACGGATTCTTGTTTTCAGGTGCTAAGGTGTTAATTCTAGTAGCAGTTCATGTCTATGTGTGCTTCAGAGACAGAGGTCAGGGAGGGCACAGCCAATGCCTGGAAAACAAGCGGGACATCACCACTGTCATGTAATATAAGATGTAAAGGTCATATAAAAAATGTATATACAGTTGTTAGGAGAATGCCCTTACAAAATGACCAAAAAAAACCCTGAAAAAAAACCCACTTTTGGAATATTTTGGTAAATCATTTTATACATTTATAATTTTACATAATTACATTTTACATATTTTTTTATTACATGATTGATCTTACAATTGTGTATTATATACTGACTACATTGAGGCTCCAAAAAAGGGCGCCTGTTCTACACAAGAGGTTTCCACTATCTTACCAACAGTTCCATCTCCTGCGGGTTAGTCTTCTACACCCAAATACCAGCACATCAGATTTTTTTTTTTTTAATTTTGTTTTGTTTTTATTTTTATGGGAACTACTTTGTGCACCTTGCAGTCTCTCTAGTTGTGAAGTGCCAGGGCTTTCTGCATCAGACGATGGGTCAGAGGGGAGTTTGGCCTCACGGCATCACGCTCTACCAGAAGACATCTGGGACAATTCAGCACAAGACAGTGCAAAGACATGAACACAGATTCAAAGAGACTACAGGCTGAGAGGATAAGTTGATCAATAATGAAAGTATAACATGGTGTACAGACACAGAATGCCAGTTACATAATGGGAGTATGAGAGCAACTTGTGCCCTGCATCCACTTGGAAAGTAGTAAAAGAAAACTGGAGTGGACAGTAGTCCCAACAGAAACTACAATATCATGAGGAATATCAGTGGTCCAATCAGAGATGGGATTTTCTTCCCCTCACACAACCTCTCTGCATATTTCCATGCAAAAACACAGACAGTACAGGTGCAAAGTGCTGAAACTGGTAAAGACTGAATCATAGCATGCTTGGTCTGAAATCCCTGTTATTTCTTACCTTCCCAGTTTCTGGTGGTGCTTATTTTCCGATTTCATAGCAGCATGAATAAGCAGCTGATTAAACAGATCCCTCTAAAAACAGCAATATACAAACACATTATTAAACACAAAGCTCTCAGTTCTAAACAGTCTTTCTACCACTTTTGTGTTAACATTGTATTTAACATTTTATGTACACTGTTGCACCTTAGAGAATGCTTCTCTGAGCAAAAATAACAGAAGAGTTCATTATTCATACATTTGTGCACTGCACTCCACATTCTCACACTATCTGGTATGTTCTTAGACTGAAAAGCTGCAGCTTTTATGCACAGCGCTCCTAACCTCTGACCCGTTTTTTTTTTTTACAGCATCAAGGATTTCTGTTTTGCACAAGAAAACAGAATAAAGTATGAGCAATGATATCCAAAGATAGTAAAGCCTCAAGGCTTAAAGATTTTCAACCGTTCCAACTGTGGGAGAGCTGCTGTTTGGCGAGATTTGATTTTGTTTATCGGTTAATAAAGTCTATGAGATTTACCTGCGCATCACTGCCACCTATGTCTACCATGTGGTAGCGTAAAGGGTATAATAGTTCCACAGTTTGATTGTAGTTGCCCTGGTTGTACTCCATCATAGCCTGGCACATTGGTATTCCTATAGTCCCAGCCATTTGATGTTGCTGATTGTCTCCTGGCTCCCTGTAAAAGAAAGGCGTGGTTAAAAAAACCAAAAAACATTTCTTATAATAAGAAGGACAAAAGATACATAGTAACAAGTTAGAAACTGTTAATGTTGCATCTCAAAGAAGGTATCATCCATAAATAATTTGTGAGAGTAGGGCTTTGAGAAATCCAGCTTATCTTTCAAAAAGACTTTAAAGTTCATTTATTTATAGAGATTTTAAACAAGCATGACAGCCAAATTCTGCTTATCAGACATTAAGGCTGCAGTCTTTGGAAAAAGAAACTACAGTTGAATAAAATGAGCCATATGTAATGGCAAAACATAAAGCTAAAAGTTAGTTTATTTCTACAGACTGTCGAAAAGACACACCAATGTTTTCCCTTCCACTGCCTCAGAGGGGCAGCCTGTCCCCTAACAGAGCATCACACACTGCAAAATGCCAAAGGGTGAAAAACATTTATGTTTTTCAACTAATTTATTTTTATTTTCATTTTAGCAGAGCATGGAAATCTCTAGTAGGTTTTGCTGTCATTTATGATAGTGTTAGTTTCTCTCCTCACAGTGTTATTATGTTTGTGTCTGAACCTATCCTCCCCACACAAAAGGAGAAAAAACGAGCAGAAGAGAGACCAGTGAAGTGAATATAACATTTTTTGAGTTAAATGAAACGTATGTTACTGTAATTGCATTAAAAGCTTCTAAATAGTTAGACTGCGAAGAAATGACTCTCTTAGATTTGGCTTTGGAAAAAAAAATTACAGAAGAGAAAAGCCACCAAGAAAAAGTGTCTCCTCCCCACAGAAGTCAATCTAGTAGAAACACTGCGCAGACATCTGAGAAGGATTGCCTTCACTGTACTGCAGCTTTCTCGGATTAGCAAATATTTAGAGTCACTGCCTCTGACTGTGTAATTATCACATGGAAAAATATGGGTGAGTTTAAACTGTGCAATCCTCCAGAAACCCAGGTAACAAAAGCAATATGCCACATGAAATTGATGGAATTAAATAAATGCAAAGTTTGAACACGCATGCAGCTTGTCTGATGTACTCAAAGAAAAGCTGCAATGAGGAGAAAATAATCACGTGTTACCTTTCAAAAAAAAAAAACTTCCAAAATTTCTCAAATAGTGAAAACAACAACTTTAAGGACTGGCTTTAAATGGGAGTTTTTCGCTGGTTTATATGCTGGACACGACGAAGAGCACAGGTCACTGGAACCACAGAACTCCTCAGAAGGGCCTGCTACAGAGGGAAGACCTCTCTCTCTCTGATTGTATTCACTTTCTACCTCGCATCCTACGCTCAGTCTTGTTTCTGTCTCCATTTTACATAAGGCTTGTGTTGCACTTATGTAAGGCTGACTGAGTGTTGAGGTGTGCAGTGGAGAGAAGAAATGGCGCGGAACTTACTTGGCCAATTCCTGAAGGCCCTCCAGCAGACGCCGACTAGTCCCACTCTTTTAGCTCCCAGCGACACCATGAGGAAGTGGAGATCATTAAACAAGGTCACATGATCATCAGTGTGAGGCTGAGTTACCTGGAGCAGCTCCTGCCATTGGTCCTTCACACACACTCCTGAAACATCGGAAACACAAACACACCAATACTGCCTAAAGCCTCCACAGTTAGCTGTAAATTCCTCTCTAAAAGAAAGAGTTAAAAAAAAAAAAAAGTGGTCAGAGGTTCTCTTAATTACCTTCATTTCCAGCAAAGCACTTTGGGGTTCAAATTAATGAAGTATGGCAACTGAGATTATCTCACCTCATTAGGTGAACACTCAACATCATACAGTCTTAAATTGTCTTAAATTATTTGTTCCAGTTGCCCGTCAGCCCATTAGTAACACATTAAGAAATGTTGCAACATTTTCAACATGCCAGCTGGCACAATTTTAAACCTATTCTACGAGCAAAAAACACATCGTTCCCTGAATTTTAATGAAACTCTGATTAGTGTCTTCAAAGATGGTCTTTTAGTATTCATATTGTTCAATATCTTACCCTCCATTTCCAATCTGTAAAGCAACGAACTGGCATCTACAGTGTCCAGCATGGATCCCGAGGCCTTACAACGTCTGAATACCTTAGGTGAACAGGACACGCTGTCACTATTCATCTTAAACATTTTACAGTTGTGGTCAGAAATTTACATACACTCATCATGGGCACGAATGTTATGGTAATTTGGGGCATTAAATGATTCCTTTGAAATGTTTTCTCCAGGGTGGAAAGACTGTACAGCACACATCTTTAATGCAAAACAAGAATTAGGTGCGCAAGTTCAAATTTATTTTGAATTTTGTCTGATCCGCACAGGGTCAAATACTTACACCCCCACTAATATTTGTTCCCTTAGCAAGTTGCACCTCGACCAGATGCTTTTGGTAGCTATCAACAAGCCTCCGTCATAATTCTGGCTGGATATTTGACCGCTCTTCTTGGTGGTTTCCTGCCACAGACCTTTTAAACATAGTCCACAAATTTTCTATAAGGTTGAGGTCGGGGACTTACGAAGGCCATTCCAGAAGCTTAATGCTAGCCTGCTTTATCCATTCAAAACTAGTTTTGATGTATATATGGAATCATTATCCGGTTGAAATACCCAATTATGTCAAAGTTTCAACCATCTAGCTGTTGAGGTGAAGTTGAAGAATTTGGAGGTAGTCCCCCCTTTTCATTATTCCATCCACTTTGTGCAATGTACCAGTACCACTGGTAGCAGAACAGCTCCAGAGCATGATGGTACCGTCACCATGCTTGACAGATGTTACAGTGTTCTTAGGTTTGATAGCCTCACCTTTACTCCTCCAAACATACATCTTATCATTGAGGCCAAACAGCTCAATCTTTGTCTCGTCTGACCAGCAGTTTCTAGTTCATGGCAGGCTTCAACCTTCCTGGGTTGTTCTAAACATCCTAACCAATTTTCCTCTCAACTGTGGGTGACAGTTTGGGTTTTCTTACAGGCATTGGCACTTACACCAGTGGCCTGCTAAAGGTCATTTTGTAGGGCTTTGGCAGTGCTATCCTGTTCCTCCTTACACAAAGGAGCAGATATAGGTTCTCCTGATGGGTTAAGGATCTTCTATGACCCTCTCCAGCTTTCGCAAACTAGCTGCCTGTCTCTTGAAATCTCTTCCATGCTCTTGAGTCTGTTCTAGGAGATGCAGCAAACTTTCTGGCAAATGGCACCTATTGATGTGCCATCCTGGAGGAGTTGGACTGCCTGCACAGCCTCTGCAGGGTCTGTAGATATCGCCTCATTCTGCCAGTACCATGGTCCCTGGCCAAATGCAAAACTAGTGGAAAACAGTCAGAAAGGATAAACTTTTCTGGGAAAATGTCAGTGGCCTCCCCCCTTAAAACCACTCCTGTTTTGGGTATGTAACCTTCTGACCACAAGTCATGCAATTACATTTTTCAGAGGAAGGTATTAAGGAAGGAAGGATGTTGGAGAATTTCTTCTGAACTGACGTAAGAATTTGTTTTGGGTTCAAACTTATAACAGGGAAGTACTCTTCTAAAGGTACAGGACATCAAAGAGATGTACTTTCAAATTGTCTCTCCTATTTTTAAGAGAATCACAAAAAAAAAATAATGTACTTTGGCAGGTGACACTGAAATGAGTGTGGGTGGTTCCTTGGCTCTGACATATGAATATGGATTTGACTTTCATTTTTGTTCACGCTTACCTTGACTCACAACAAGCACATCAAACTGCATTAGTCGGCATCCCCTGTGTACTGGTGTGTGCACGATGCTTGAATTTACTCAGTGTGTGTACTAAGACAGTTATAGTATTAAAGTTTTGATGCAAACTTTCAACAGAAACCAACCTGGGCATCATATATTTGCAGAGCAGCTTCATATTGCCCCTGTGGAGGAGGTGAGAAAGAGGAATTTAAATAACTTCATGACTGAGAGATAGTCAATGTGGATAAATTGAGTTGCCCAGATGCAAACACAAATTAATCTTACAATATAATCAACCCCAGACTTCAAATTACCTATGGGAGACAATATCATAAATACATTTTGCACAAACACTCTGACTGCCAGCTTTCTGCTTGACTGAAAAACTCATTATCATCTTTACCTTCTCGATGAAATATAGAGCCCAGTGCCAATAGTTATGACTGGCCAGCATGTCTGATACCTGGAATTAAACATTACAGATTTCAAAGATTTTTCCTGGGGCTATTTCGATATGTAATGTAATTCAATAGTCTACAGAACTCTCCAAGGTTACTTAAAAGTGATGAATCACAAAAACAGAAAGGAACAACCAAAGTAATAGTACCTCCCAGTCTTTCTCTCTACCTTCCATGAACTTCAAGCCTTTGTCCAACTCTGCCTTCATCTCATAAACATGGGCTACAGAGTGGACTGACCAAGCATCATCTGGAGTCAGAGCAAGGCCCTTCACAAGAGAGTTTACCAGTTTGAAACAACCAGAAGCAATACAGATGTTGAAAAGTAATATCGTACAGCAGAGTAAAATGAACATTCGAAAATAACTGCATTCTAAACCCTTAACAGTCCTTCATTTCATGTATAATGTTCCCCAATCTTTTCAACTAACCCTCGTGTCATACTTTGTATGCAATATGCATTCAGTTTCAAAGAGTCTCGTTTCTTTTGAGGTCTGGATGAGCTGTTTATTACGGTAGGTCTCTGACAGCAAATTACTTGCCAAACTAACACAATCAGAAAAGGCAAGGACATTTCAAAACATCCTGCTACAATAACGGCAACAGCATGTACAACAGATTATAATAGAGAAGAAAATCTCACTTCCATGGCCACTTTCTCAGCCTGGTCATAGAAACGAGCTTCCAGGAGACCAAAGGAATAAAGTCCTTTCAGGTAGCTGAGGGCATACACACACACACACACACACACACACACACACACACACACACACACACACACACACACACACACACACACACACAGAAAACTCTCATTGGGAGGAATCTGAAATGGCTCTTTTCAGACAGTGAATGAGCCAGCAAACTGCACCATGGCCAGGTGTAATAGAAAGAAGGATAATGCAAATTATGAATTATGCACGGCTACTCTAGCAGGGTTCAAGAATAACAAAACGGAGTTTAAAAGCGTAATAGATACCACTTTAAGCATAAAAATGCTAAGTATTACACACCAAGTGACTCTAAACAAGCTCATTATCTTATATCCAATGTGTTTTACAGCCTCGTGCATCCATATTATTCCAAATAAATCAACTTAGCACAAAAAGCAAGAACAATTGTATCGGGGCAATTATTTCTTTGCCATCACATTGCTTCTTGTCAATAAATCTTATACTGTTGGAAAGTCTGTTTATTTCCCCTTAAATGGTGCCACATTTGTGATGAAAATGCATCTGTGGGTTGAGCAGCAGAGTCGAGTATGTCGGTTCCTCCTATGAAAAACTTGCCAAACAGCTTATTCTGTGACTCACTCGTGTTTTGAGTTTCTTGTATTCCACGTACTGACAATCAGGCTTGTGATCACTGGAGGCAATCTCAATGCAGGGAGATAGTGAGATGAGATTCTGCAACCAGTTGCAATCCCGTATCCCCACAGTGTGGGACCAAACTCTATCCTCCAAGATGACAATTAATAGCAGAATAAGCTGTTTAGCACTGGAAGAGAAGATCTGGCAAGTTCTTCATGGGCGCAACCCACATGCTCAGTTCTGCAGCTCAACCCACAAATGCATTTTCCTTACAAATGTGGCTCCATTTAAGGGAAATAAACAGGATTTCAGATGGTATAAGATTTATTGCCAAGAAGCATTGCTACACCAAAGATATAATTGACCAAACAGAAATTTCCTTACTTTTTGTGCTACAGTAAGTTTAGTATCTATATATAGACTGCAATATCCCCCAAAACAAGCATCTCTGGTTGTATTAAGCTGTATTTCGTACCTGGACAAAGGGATGTTTGGTTTCCAGTGGGGAAGCACCCTGGCCACAGAGTCCCTCATTGGCACTTGGGCTCCCATATAGAAGTAAGCATCGTGTGCAAACTTCAGGGCCAACATATCAGTTGGGTGGTCTAACAGAATATCTTCCCACACCTCACAAGCTTTGGGAAAATTTCTACAAGAAAAATGAACCAGTTTTAAAAAGGAAAAAAGAAAAAAAGCCCAGTTCAAAAACGCTGATGTGCACCTGGAGAATCACAAATGTCAATATGCTTTGTGAGCAGATTAGAGGCCCTCAAAAAGTGTAAGTATCTCAAAGACAATACTGAGAGACAAAACGGCTCCTCAATATTACAATATATCTGACTATACCCCAGGGAAATAAGAGAATGAATATAAAATCCAAATATTACGTGCTAGACTGTGACTGAAACTTTGCAGAAGCGTTTGGCACACAATATAAGATGATTTGTGGCGAGTACATCACATGGGGACAGGCAGAATAACTGTAGGAATGAATAACTAGCACGATAAATGTAAAAAAAATGCTTGTATTTCTGTTTTACATAAACACGAGTTCAACCCATTTCTACTCTGATAGTGACTGCACTATAGACCAGAGTGACAGATAAGATTAAATATGTAAAAGTCTCTTTTAGCATACAACTTTCCAGGAATGATTAAGCTACTTAATTTTAAAGTCATTATATGAAGATTTTGATATATTAAATCATTAACATTTTAAATATTTTGATTAAATCAGTTTGTGCACTTAGACAACTTTTGTAGTGTGCAGGGCTGGCTGATACATTCATTTTTAAACTAGGGACACTAAAATTAAGTGAATGTGTTTGAACTCATTCTGAATTTCATTTATTAAGTATCTTTTTACATTTGTTAATATAGTTGGGTTTTTTGACTTCATGTTACTGTGAAAATTTCACTTGCAAACACACACATTCGATTTCTTGTAATTTCACAACCACAACCTCAGATTTCAGAAAATTTTGTTTGATGCACGTTTCATATTGTCAACCAAATCTTGGGTATATTTAGCCCTTACGAGCAGGAAAAGATTCAAATAGAAATTTGGCCTGAACACAACCCAATGAAGCGTGGGCTGTTTCTTCACCGTGCCTCCTGCTGTGGTGGCCTGGCTCTTACCCATGCGAGAAGAGCTCCATGGCTTTGACATGGAGCCTCTCTCTGGGAGTGATGTCCCGGCTGTTGGCAAGTTCCACTGTTCTCCTCACAGCACTTGACAGACGCTCATTCAGCCTGGTGGAGCTCGTTGTTGCCACCAGCTCCAGGCCCGTACTGATCACATGACCCATAACTACAGGAAACACAAATAACACTGGTCTTTTCTTTCTGGACCTTCCAGCTGCTGTGGTTACCATGGGGAAAATAATCACATGCGCTTGTTTTGCCTTTGGACTAAAGTTAAATATTAAGAAGGATGCCCTAAAGGAGCTACTTAGTTCTATTTCGGTTTATGTGCAAAAAAGATTTTCATCTTCACCGTATGCCCCCATCGAACAACTGCAACTAACCAGCATTTTAAAAGTGCATACTGTCTCCACAAATTTAAAAGTGCTACCTCCATGCTTCCTTTTCAATCTGTCCAAGATTGAGTCTGAACAAGGACATGAGCAAAAATAATTGTGCTAATTATTAATTTATCCAGACTGGATAAACCTGTTGCTTATAATTTATTTAGTAACCTGTTGTTTATAAATTATTCAGTGATGTGAGTAATGTTAAATTCGGAAGACCTCACATTGTTCTTATGTAACCAGATACTGGGATAATCAATTTCCGTGTTTGCAGCAGCTAAACTAAAAAGCGGCTTGCAAGTTCTGAGGAGAATCAATAAGCGTTGAACTTGCACAAAGGAGGGTAGATTCATTTGCATGAACAACTAAATGCTTGATCGGAGCTCAAACTGACAAGCTTTCCAACTACACCTAACAATGAAATGGTTTGGAAGGACCGACCTTTTCTGTGCTTATTTAAAGTACAGGGATCCACAGCCACATTTAACTTTTTGTTGTTCAGCAACATATAAATTTAACAGATATCTTAAGTTTTTGTCTTAACTTTTATTGATTTCCTGCCTTCTAGCCAGTAGCACCATGAATGAGTTCCCATATTTATCAGAACTTATATAACATAATAAATCAAGCATATTTAACTCCATTTCTATTTACCAAAATTTGGGTCAGCTGCCTGGACAGCAGAAATGCATCCTTCAATTCCTCCCAAGCTGTCATCATTCCTCCACTTCACATACTAGGGGCCAAACACAATTCATATGTTACTGTGAGTGCTGTTTTTGTATTATTCATACACACACAGCAGTTCCCCACAGTGTGCAAACTGTATGTGTACGTGGGACAGGTGATTTTGTGTGTGTGTGTGTGTGTTAAGTATGCTACCTGCGTGAGTATGGCATCATACATTTTACAAGCCTCATTACTGCTGGTGGACAGAGTAAGCCCCTCCGCCCTCCATGCCTGCAAGGAACGGAAATTAACGATGTAGACATTAATATTGCATATCAGCGCAAGCTGTTTGATGACAAACACACTGCAACAAAGCAAATTTTTCTGTCGTGTCAAGTCGGGTAGAACTTTCAGAGACAGAGGTTAAAAATTTATTCAGCAAAGGCAGTTCATTTAATTTAAATATTACCCCCATTACCCCATAAATTACACATTTCTGTAAAAGCTCCTGCATGACTCGGACACAGTTGTCAAAGCGGACATTTCAGCATTACTTCTTATCAGGTTTGCCTGCTTCACGCCCCTGCCTGAACTGTTTGTCCCCTGAACTCAGAGCACTAATAGTTAAATCCCAGCAGCCCGTTCTTCGCTTAGGTTTTGCTGAGTTTCATTAATGCTCTCGATCCCTATTGCTAGTTAATTTTGCAGCAAAAAAAAGGGCGAATGTAGTTTTCTTTACTCGCGCTCTTCAACAGGTTTTATGCCTATACTACTGCTATCACAGTCACTGACCTGGCAGTCTCTGAAACTTGAAGAAATCATTTTTAAAGCTTCGGCTTCAGCGTCTCCGCTTTTTGTTGAAAAACTCCGTCAGATATCCGGTCAATAAACAAGAAAAATGAAGAAAAAAAAATAGGGCGGAAGTTGCCTTTTGTCAGTGGTCCTTTCAAAATAAGTGCATGAGCAGAGTTTAAGCGGTCGATAATCTGTAAGTTTTCAGAATGGATAAGCTTTATTTTGCTAACTGTCCTGCCATTTATAAGACCGCGCAATTTTCAAGGTTAAAAAGCTCTTCCAATATTGCTCACATACCATTTGCTTTACTTGAGGAACCAGCTGTCTTTATTGGCTGCGGACAAGAAAAATATCCTTGGCGAGTGTGGGAGTTATCAGAGAGAGCGAGCCTTGATGATGTTATATGAATCATCTTGGCTTTGGCTTGAAAAATTGGGGTTTTCATAGATGACAGAGCCATACAGCAGGCAGGGGGCGCCCAACATGTGAAATATACAATTCTAGGTTTTTGATGTCTCGCCAAGGCAGTTTAAAAAAAAAAAAAATCAATTTTCTCCACCTCTGCTGACATGATTAGATTTCAGCCACCACCACCCCTCCCCCCTCTGGTAGGTCCACCAATTTCATGGAAGCGCACCAATGAAATGTTGGATCATTTTAAGCTGTCTAGGTACATTACAGTACACCTAACCAGCTACATTTGGCAGGTGAGAAGGCAGGCAGAAGTTAAATATGCTTCAAAATATACAAGAAAGGCAAAATTAATATCTTATGTACAGTATTCAACTACTTCTCTAATTCTATGTATTCACACTGCACTATATAGTCTGCCAATTTGCATTTAGAAATTAATTCCTTTGCTACTGTTATCTGCAGAAAGGCTCAGCTAATCCTTTATTAAGCCTGGGCTTGTAATGAAAGCAGAGAGAAAGTCAAAGTAGAATCCCAAACTGGCTAGGGCAGAATGGTTTTTAAAAAAAAAAAAAAACTCTTGCTCATAACCATAACACATACAATTAAAAATATTTTAGTGGACAAACAGGTAAAAGAACTGCATTGTTTTATTGCTGCTTTCAGCATACATCCAACACCCCTATGAATTTTAGCTACATGAAGCATTTACATTACAAGTCGTTTGTCGACAGAGTAGTTTAAAAATTAGGATTCACTTTCTTTACATATCTTTACAATTTGCACACGTTAATAAATATCAATACAATCATGTCAAACTTATAACGCACCATCTAAAACAACAACCCAGAAAATCATGTAAATTCTTTTTCATATTCACAGCTCCTAAAGTCATAAATATAGCCTCTTGTAATTTCTACACTGTAAAAACAGCAGCCATCTGGACTTTTACAGTTAGCAAAGAGGCCATCAGTCCACTAAGAATGTCCAACGGATAAACCAAAATTTGTGTAGAATGCAGGTTGTGCAGTTCTTTAGGGTCCCATTTATGTGTTTATTTGGGGACCTGCTATTAAAAAAAAAAATTGTTTTAAAAAAGTACAAATCATGAGCTCCAGTGGAACACACAGATGTGAGTGCTGGATACCTGCAAAAAAAAAAAAAGAAAGAAAGAAGAAAAAAAGGAAAAAATAACTTAGTATAGAGAATGAAAATGAAAAGGCATCTTGTTCAAAGGTAAAGTATTAACACTGCAATATACAGTTGTGTAGTGTACTCTTTTCCCATCATAAAGTCCTCTCATTAACAGTGACATCGGATCATTAACAACCTCCCATTGTTAATACGGTCTTTCCCAAGGACTCTTTTTAGTTGTATAACCTTGCTGCTGTTTAACAAAGCAGGAACCAAAATGTGAGCAAGCACTTGTAAACGTTCACCATCAGTGTGATATACAGTCAATGAAATCTCACGGAGAGGCCCGTCATCATCAAGTCGTGTGAAATGATTAAAATTTCGGATATAAGTCTTCTTCTATGTGCCTGCAGCCTTCATTCCTGACATGCAGTTGCTTATGAGTGCATGAGAGATACGCACAAGTGCAAGATAACGAGATTCTGGGCACTCTCCTGTGAATGCAAAACAAAAAAAAAAAAAAAAGACAAGTTTTTCTGTTTAACGCAAACAATGATAATAAAAACATAAAAACATGAATATATTTGATCGATTCTTAGTGGTGACTAACTCCGCAGGGGAAGTAAAGAGAAAAAAGGAGCCTTCCATGGTATATTTGTGGTTTCTGAAGGATGCTGAAGTCAGTTTGTCAGTGGGGGGAAGAAGAAAAAAAAAAAAGGCAGATTCAGCAGAGCATGTCTGTACAGTCAGACTGACAAGACTGAGCTAGGAGACCTTGCTCCAACATTTAAAACACACCTCTGCAGCAGTAACACTAAAATGTGACATGTACTGCACACACTTAAAATTTTTTCTTTAACAATTCCTTTACATCAGCAGGACCGAACTGCATTCTTCCCTTTAAATAGTCGAGAATAAAGTCTTCAAACGCTCTCCCAAACCCCCCCCCTCCACTCTTCAAGGTTGGGATGTTAAACTTGTGAATATATATACTTGCTTCTCCACCCACAGACAGAGAGCGAGCATAACTGCAAAGTGATTAACATGTACTGCCTTTGGGCAGGGGATATGTAAACGCTGCAGACTGCTCCAACATCAGAGGCAGTCATAGTGTACATGTTATGTCGGGAGGGTTCTTCACACATTCACTGCTCTAGGTGTGACAGTTTTCGGCAAATTGCCTGTGTCAAAGTTCAGCAGACATATTCACATCAAAAATGCCCATGCGAGACTGAGACATCTTACAACGAGTCGAACCCTTTTGCCAGAACTTGACAAGATGATTTCCCTCCTATCAAGCCCAGTTGAGGTTGAAGCCTTTCGAGAGCATGACAGCCTCCAGGTCCTTGTCTTCCTCCTTCTCCCGAAGTCTCTGCTCCTCGAGGAGGGCAACTAGAGCGTCGCGCTGCTCCACTACCTCCAACATCTCATTCAGGATCTGCTTCTCCTCAGCCAGTTCCTTCTCAGATTTCAGGTGGTCTGAAAGAAGCGCGTGCAAACAAGGAAACAAAGAAATTATACAGATATGAACATTAGGAGCTAATTTGAGCCTGTTGGTTACTTAGCATTCAAGCATTCACCTTCCACAGCCATCCGTTCCCTGAGTTCCTGCTGCAGTCGGCTCTGTCTGTCCTCCAGCTCTAACTCTCTGGCACTTGGGAACAGAAATAAAGAAGAGCAACAGGATAAGTTTGTGTTACTAATGAACTACAGCCTTCAACAGCTACATTTTTCATCAGATTCTTCGTTTATCTATGCAGAACTTAATGAAAAAAATACACTAGCTGTTTCAAATGATGGCCTATTAATCAAAAAGCTTTTAATAAGCAATGATGAGATTATATTGGATGATTTAAGTGGTCCAAATGTAATAAAGGTGTTGTTTTATATTTTTACAAATTGATTGGGAAAAAAAACCTGTCACATATGACAAGATGAAATATAAGGGCCTTCATAAGGAGGCAATCAACATTAAACTCATAATAATTATAAAATGAGGTAGTAATAAAGCTCTTCTTCTTTACAAAGTCTAGACAAGTTATAAATGCTAAATACTTAAATTATGAAATAATATCACATATTTGAGGTATTTAGCGTAGGTAACCTATAATGTAATGTGTCTGTCTTTTAGGGCTCACCTCATCTTATTTGACACATTAAACTGGACCTTCTGAGGTCAGCGGTGTTGGTGCCTTTTGTTTTGTATTTTTTTTAATTATCTGCCAGCTAACTGTCCTAAAAAGTTTGTTCTCCAGCTTTGATGACTGAAATAATAGTTTTATTTTATAAATGAATTTTTATACGGTGGTATGCAAAAGTTTGGGAACACCCTGAAAAATTTAATGATTAGGCAGGTGCATACAGTTTGGGCACCCCAACAGAAAAATGACATCAATATTTAGTACACCCTCCTTTTGCAGAAATAACAGCCTCTAAACGCTTCCTATAGCTTCCAATGAGAGTCTGGATTCTGGTTGAAGGTATTTTGGACCATTCTTCTTTACAAAACATCTCCAGTTCAGTCAGGTTTGATGGTTTCCGAGCATGGACAGCCCGCTTTAAATCACACCACAGATTTTCAATAATATTCAGGTCTGGGGACTGAGATGGCGATTCCAGAATGTTGTACTTGTTCCTCTGCATGAATGCCTTAGTAGATTTTGAGCAGTGTTTAGGGTTGTTGTCTTGTTGAAGTATCCAGCTCCAGTGCAACTTCAACTTTATCACTGATTCTTGAACATTGTTCTGAAGAATCTGCTGATATTGACTGGAATCCATGCGACCCTCAACTTTAACAAGATTCCCAGTACCTGCACTGGCCACACAGCCCCACAGCATGATGGAACCGCCACCAAATTTTACTGTGGGTAGCAAGTGTTTGTCTTGGAATGCTGTGTTCCTTTTCCCCCATGCATACCGCCCCTTGTTATGTCCAAATAACTCAGTTTTAGTTTCATCAGTCCACAGCACCTTATTCCAAAATGAAGCTGGCTTGTCCAAATGTGCTTTAGCATACCTCAAGCGACTCTGTTTGTGGCGTGTGCGCAGAAAAGGCTTCTTCTGCATTACTCTCTCATACAGCCTCTCCTTGTGCAAAGTGCGCTGAATAGTTGAACGATGCACAGTGACACCATCTGCAGCAAGATGATGTTGTAGGTCTTTGGAGCTGCTCTGTGGGTTGACTATGACTGTTCTCACCATCCTTCGCCTCTGCCTATCTGAGATTTTTCTTGGCCTGCCACTTCGGGCCTTAACTAGAACTGTGCCTGTGGTCTTCCATTTCCTCACTGTGTTCCTCACAGTGGAAACTGACAGCTGAAATCTCTGAGAGAGCTTTTTGAATCCTTCCCCTAAACCATGATGTTGAACAATCTTTGTTTTCAGGTCATTTGAGAGCTGTTTTGAGGCTCCCATGTTGCCACTCTTCAGAGAAGATGCAAAGAGGAGAAACACTTGCAATTGGCCACCTTAACCCTTTCTCATAATTGGATTCACCTGTGTATGTAGGTCAAGGGTCAATGAGCTTACAAAACAAATTTTGTGTTCCAATAATTAGTGCTAAAGGTATTCAAATCAATAAAACAACAAGGGTTCCCAAACTTATGCACCTGCCTAATTTTGTTTAAATAATTATTGCACACTTTCTGTAAATCCTACGAACTTCATTTCACTTCTCAAATATCACTGTGCTCATCTGCTGTATGATATAGTTAACTGAAACTGCTGATCTGAACAACCAATGATTTATAAAGGAAAATCATTAAAATTATCAGGGGTGCCCAAACTTTTGCATACTACTGAATGTTTACATACTGTATGTGCAGTGAACGCATACATATTTATAGATGCATCTTGCTAACCTAATTATAATTAGCAGCTAACTTAGCACACCACCCTCTCATGTAAATATGGTCACTTCTGAATTTAAAAAAAAAAAAAATCAGAACCCCACAAACCAGCTGGTGATATTACAGTGACCACGTTCATTATACAGCTAAACAATTTGCTTTGTCGTCACACTGGTAAAGCAATGTACTCACAATATCATGAGTTCTGACTCATAGCGGACTAGGGCATTTTTCTCCTGTACCAGCTTGAACCACTCCTGCATTAGTTTGGGATCGTCCTTCTTGCCCATACCTGGAGGAGAGGAAGAAGCACGGAGTTGCAGTGAGATCCCCGATGACTATGGCATGACACTCCTGTCACACATACAAGGACTGACACAGGCGATGCAATGACAGCCAAGCCAGGATGTCCTTGCTGACAGATGGTGAGGTGGAAAAATGGATTTGACACCAACGCGTTTTGCCATACTTAAAGATGGCACTGGTGACGTGGAGCTACGGGATTCAAATTTAGCATCTGTGCGCATACAAACACACGCAATCCACACACAAACACATACAGACAATATCTGTTGTTGCAAAGTTGAGAGAGAGTTTGTGTTACCCAGTTTGGCCTTTTTGACAGATGTAGCTACTCTCTGAGCAACTCCTATAGGTGTTTTTTTTTTTTTTTGCAAGCGTGGGTATAATAAAAAAATTCATAAGCCCACCAATCAATATCTCAGGCATTAGAGAGAAATAAATCCAAGGACCTATGGAAATTCTTCTCCTCCCCCTGCCCACATATTGACCCACCAGCAGAAATGAAATCCTTTTACATCCCATTCAAAGCTCAGCGATTTTAAGAGTACAAAATAAGTATGAATTATTCTGCTGTCTTTACGTATTCAATTACATACTAAAGGGTTATAGGATAACTAATCACTGAGACCAATAGAGAAGTTCACACTCCTCTATTAACTCTGCCATTGGGACACGCATATTTAATGATACTGGCATCATGCATTGCAGAGCAGCTGCACACTTCTCCTGTAGCCCCATTTAGCTATGCAGAAAAGACCAGTCTACGGGGCATGCTTAGTAAAGGTCTGCTGCTGGGGCGATGCACCCTTTCACTTATCTGACTGCAGCAGGTGGAGCCAAGCGGTCTCAATGAAACATCAGAAGGCGAACCTAGATGCAGCATGACATACTTAGCTGGGGAAGAGGAGGGACTTGCAAAACAAAAAGAAAAAACATTGTACACACATAAACAGCATGGATGTGGTCTCGGGGACTGGCTGTTGCTAATTGACAGACAAGGGACAGAGCTGGAGAGAGCTGCTCACACTTAAGAGTAACAGAACATGAGAAAAAATTTAAGAATTGAAAAAACCAGGCCTGATTTACCAAACCTATTGTACAATGGGAGCTTTATTTCCCCCCCCCGAACTACTTCTGTCTGTTCCACTGCCACCACCCTTCAGCCAAGGCTCCCATCACAAAAGAAATGGTGGCAAAAACAACAATAAAAGAAAAAAACAAACAAAAAAAAGCAGATCACGCACACACAAAAACACAAAGGCAGGTTTCTTCAAATGGATTGAAAGCTCCACTGACTAGTGTTAAAATACAAAAACAAACCACATGGCCCACTCATTTTTTTTTTGAAGACTTGTGTAAGACTTGAATATTATAGCAAATCATCACAACATGCAAGTTTCTCATTGACAGGCTAGTCGGGTCTCAGCTGTTCATTGCTCAGCTTTATCATTTCATGATTGCACGACACTGTAAACATTTATTCAAAGGATAAGTAGCAGAATTCTTCATAACAACTGCAAAAATGCACTTAATGGATTTCAGCCAGAAATCCAAACAAAACACATGCTACTGATTAAAGACACACCATGGCTGAGTAGTTTCCCCTTTATGTGACTGTGGTAGTCCTTACAGACATTTCGTGCCATTACTCCTCATGTTGAAATGGCCTGATATGTCTATACTATATTGCACGTTTCTACCGTAGAATAAGCGGCAAACATTATACAAGGAAGAAATAATCCATTACTGCTAGTAAAGGGGTATATGCTGTAAGCTAAAGCTTGACTTTAAGTGACTACACCTGTTGAGGACATCCCCTAGTAGGAGCACAGATGCTAATATATTACAATGTTTTGGGAAGCTAACCCTAACTCTATGCCACAATATTTCTAAAAAACTAATTTTTTTTCCCCCAACATCAGCTTCAGTATGGTAATTTCCTTTACACTTCAGTTGGATTTAAAAGATTTTAGAGAAACCTACTGAGCCTAATGTCACACAAACGGTTAGAAAAGGGTAGGAGGAGAACGCAGAGGGGAGCAACAGTGTAGCCCAGTTCTGGAGATCCTTACACTTGCCAAGGTAACCTGCCACAACTGTCAGCAGATGCAGCGAGGTTATGTTACCTTCAGGGGAACAGCAGGGGCAGAAGGAGAGTGGTCTTCGGCGAGGCATCCCCACAAAGGGCTCAACTTCCACAAGACAGAGGGGCAAAGAGCGTGAGGGAGTGACGCAGGTGGGCACATTAGGGGGCAGGTAAGAAATTGTAAGAATGGAGGAAATAATGTGGGAGAAAGAAAACAGACATCACATGGGGCAAATAGGGTAGAGGACAAAGAGGGGAGCAGGAGGAAGGGTGAAGTGAGGAAGAAAATATCAGAGAGAAAAATCAACAGGGGACGGGAGCACTGAGATAGGGAGCAGACAAATCACCTAGAGAGAGGAGGTGGGAAGAGATCAGCTATGTGGTGAGAGAAAGGAAAATATGGGATAACAACCAAGAACAGAAAACAAGGAGGGGGGGAAATCTAGAGCACAGAAAGGGAAAATAGTCCTCCTGTTTGATCTTGCAACTGTAGTTCTTCAGCTGATCTTTAATTAGGCAAAAGAACCTTATGTTAATAAAATAGCTATCCACTACATACATAGCCAGTGGTTATAAATGATTTATTCCCATTATAAAACCCATTACTGGTCATTAATCCATCTCCCACAAACACGCTTCTTCTTTAATGTGCTTCTACCGGTGGGTTTAGACCACCTGGTGGAATTTTTTGCCACTGTGCTGACTTCTGAAGTGCAGCAGCTTTTTAATTGTAAATTAGTATTCTCTCTTTTTTTTTTCTTATTTGCATCCACACACACACACACACACACACAAAAAAAAAGATCTTCTCAAAACATAAAACTATAGCTACTGGAGGCTGTACTTTAATAAATGCCTAAAATATAGACTAGAAAATATGTGTAATGTAAAGCACATTTCACTTATAACTTATAAGATGGAGAAAGGGGGGAGTTGGGGAGACTATAGAGCAGATCTTTTATAGTAGCACGCGTGTATGGGCTTGTACATTATACAAACAGGAGAATGGCACAGTATTTTCAGGTTGGAAGGTGAAGAGGCTGTACAGAGTGAAATGCTGGATAGTTACTACAAGGGACTATCACAGAGAAGGACCCCCCCCCAAAAAAAACCCTACAGCGTAGAGAGACTGGAGACCTAATAAAAATGTTCATGGCTTCCCCAAATTATGCAAATGGCATTATGAATTGCGTCATTTGCTCAATAAATCCACATCGAAGCTCGCAATTATTAAAGTTAATGATTGCATTTCTAAGTAAATTTAATAAAAGCAGTAGAAAATACAACAGGGGAAAAAAACTGCCCGGCTTTAATATTTTTTTTTTGTTGTTGTTGTTTTCCCTGAAGGGCTCATCTGCTACCACAAACCTTATAACCCAGTATTCAGTTACAGTGCTACAGTTCTTCATCACCCCACCAAACACAATAAGTAGGACAGAGAGGACTAATGGAAAATTATCAGGGAGCTAGAAGGGTTTTCTATGATACATCCGGACCGCAACACAAACCAAACCCAAAGCTGTTCTTACACTTTGAAATGAACTCAAAAACAACAACAAAAAAAATCCAGGCTGGATCTGAACTGATGAAACCCCTGTTAGACTTCCAGTTAACCAATTACAGGAGAAAAACCTGGATGCTTGTATATTCACCTTTATGTTAAAAAAAACAAAACAAAAACAAAAATAAACTCTTCACAACCTTCCATCGAATGAATGGCGATAACCAGCAACACCAAACCAGAGAGACGCACAGGCCCCGCTTAAGGAAACGTTCATTTTTCTCCTTCTTGCTGAGAATTATGTTTAAACTAAATAACTAAAAGTCAAACACGTGTTCATAACAAAACTCCACTCAAATTCACAGCAGATGTGAAGCGATAAAGATGCATTCCTCTCATGTTCAAGTCGGAAAAATAACGGTGGACGTGACACAATGTTTGACCCAGACACAGGACACAGTAGCTGTTTAGCAACCACAGTTTACACACAGCAGCTAAAGATTTAAAGGTTGCAGCACTGCCTATTAGCACATAAACACACACACACACACACACACACACACACACACACACACTCACTCACTCACTCGGGGAGTTATGCAACTGAGCAGGTATGAGAAAGTCAGGGGATTGCTGGGACTACAATGCAGAACTACAGCAGGACAGAGCTCTGAGGCAAAGCTAAGAGCTAGGTCAGGGGGTTAGTACAAGTCAGTACAAGGCAGGTTATATAACACTTTCACATGTGTGACTGTGTGCGTGGCTGGCTGTATGCAGGCTTGGATGCAGAGTCTGACCTTTGTGAATCTATAAGACAATCACATTCTAGCTTCAATGTGCAAGTTAATAACATGACTAGATACAACGAGGCAAAAATGTCAAACTGGCTCAAATAAATTCAGCCAGAACCACAATCATAAATCACAATATCGCTGTAAAATTTAAATGTAATGTGAGGGTTACCAATACAGCACAGAGGAGGGTTTTTTTGTACAGTACTCATTTCTTTGAAAGACAAGGCTGGCGTTTTTCTTTTTTTGTTGAAATTTGAAAGACATTAATGAAAAGATTGATGCAAATACTCTTTTCGTGCATCTATATGCTTTGCCCGTGGCATTATTCCCAACATGTATCCCTTCCAGGTAAAGATGCAAAAGAGTGCAGCTGCCAAAGATTAATTTCAGATGTAGAATAATTCATTAGCACCAGCTTAGGCCTATGTGGGACCATGTGGGATCATGCTGAATTAAAACTACAGAACGCTTCTCTCACCAAGTGCAACACCGTTGAGAATTTTAGCCACAGAGTGTTTAGATATAGCCTATAACTTTTTATAGCCCTGTGGAAAAGAGGAATAAGATGTATAAAGTTTCATCTGTTAGCAGGATCAGTGCATTGGTGGTTTTGGTCTTTTTGTGGGACAGATTACATAACATTGCTAGCCTTTAAGTAGAACTCACAACTCGCTACATGCCACGATTTCGTTTGATAAACAATATATTACGCTATCTGGTAAGTGAAATGTTTTAATGAATATGCAACAGAGGAGCAGAACTCTAGTATTCTGGTGGAATCCACGGCTCATTTACAGCGTTTCTTTGAAAGCACAAACGTATATTGCCGCTCTAAATGCAGCACGACGCGGCTTGCTCGACTGCAGCAAGCAGCCTGCGAGCAGCAGAGTGACAAATAAAAGTTACTTATTAATTCATTTATTCATCATTCATAGGTTTATAGAGAACAAAGACAATCTTAAGAGGACAGCATGAGGCCAAGTGTCTGATCTCAGTTTGATGTAAAGAGTGTCTGAACTACAAACCCAGTAAAAGGAGAAAGCGAGGGGAATGGAGGAGGGAGGGTAACGGAGCAGTGGCTAAAAATCAACCAGCCAGGCAGCCAATCGAGGTAGATATGAGGGGTACAAAGCTCAAGTAGTAAAACAGGGGGAGGAAGGACAGATTGGGTTAGCCATTAGGTTAGTTTTAAAGCGACAGATTTGAAATACATACCGCCCAGATGCAAGTCCAGGATTTCACTGTAATTAGAATCTCCCCAATAGTCTACAATGACAGGGATATATTAGAGATAGGAGTTACTTCACACGGCCCCAAACTGGGCACACAAACACACGCGCGCGCACACACACACACACAGATCTCCAATAAAAGCAAGTCATGCATGTTCTTTAAAACATACAGACACACACAGAGTCCATCAGTACTCACCACAGTTCATAATGCAGTCATCTTGTGCAATACTATAGAATATTTCCCATAATAATAAAAGACTGCTGCATAGATTTGCTGTATTGCTGTTTACTGGGCCAGTCCGCCGCGTTGCTCTGTTGTGTGTGCGCGGACACGTTGAGGAAATTGCTCTATTTTTATGTGTATTTAATTTGAGCAGAACGGGAGAACCAGCTCTCCTATTATGCGCAATTCAATCTATGTGCGTTGAGATCTTTGAGTGCAACAGATAAGCTGGGAGCAGCGCTGGATTGCTGTCATGCATTTCCAACGCTGCACTAAAAGAGACGAGACTTCTTAACGGACAACATCTCAGTAAATATCTGCATCAAGTCACTCAACCACAGCACATATTTTCAGAAATGACTCCAATGTAGAAGTTGTCAGCCTGCAAACCAATCTGAATTTGATTTTTTTTTTTTTTTTTACATTCTGATTGCATTTAGAAAATCTAACGTGATCTGAGTATTGATTGGAGAAGTAGTGAAGGAGACAAAAACGCATCCAGAATGAGCACACACACAAATCTATGTCGGGGACACACATTCTCCTGTTTGCATGCAGCTTGGACTGACGATGACAGACATATTATGAGTGAACAGATATCAACATGTTCGGAGATGGAGAACTGTTGCAGTGTGTCACCACAGATGGACCCTACATAACAGTGTCACATGTGATTAATTAAAGAAAAGAAAGAAAAAAAAGAAGAAAACTACAGTAAAATCTAATACCTGATCTTCTTTTGTGCTGTTTGGGTAATGTACAAGTACCTTTATACAATCCTTTAAGAAAGTAGAGTATTAAACAAGTTAAAACATACTCAGACATTAGACTGGATAAACGGCGGACGGGAAAAGTAAGAAACAGACATTTGGCTGGTGAGAAAATGGACAAATTTAAATAAATGCTCAGTGCATCTAAATGCATGCATTTGCACGATCAAAGTTTTCATTTAACTCCATTAACTTTACCATGAAGTACATTAGGCTGGAATATACAGTACAGTACAGTACCAGTCAAAGGCTTGGACACTCCTTCTCATTCAGTGGTGTTTCATTGTTTAAAAAGTGTCTGCATTTTAGATTAATACTGAAGTCATCCAAACTATTAATGCATATGGAATTATTTAGTAAACAAAAAAGGGTTAAAGAAACCAGAATAGGTTTTGTATTTTAGATTCTTCAAAGTAGGCACCTCTTGCTTAGATGACAGCTTTGCACATCTTGGCATTTTTCTCAGTCACCTAGAATGGCTTTCAGTTACCAGCTGTGCCTTGTCAAGAGTTACTTTCTTGAATTTCTTACCCTCTTAATGTGTTTGAGAGCGTCAGTTGTGCTGTGAAGAGGTAGCGCTGGTATACGATGAATAGCCCTATCTGAGTAATGTTCCAATCCATCTTACGGCAAGAACTACTCAACTAAGCAAAGAAAAACGACCGTCCATCATTACTTTAAGAAATGAAGGTCAGTCAATCTGAAAAATTTCAAGAACTTTGCAAGTATCCTCAAGTGCAGTCGCAAAGACCATCAAACGTCATGGTGAAACTGGCTCTCACCAGGATCGGCTCAGGAAACGAAGACCAAGAGTTCCCTCTGTTGTTCAGCAGAGTTACCAGCCTCAGAAACCATAAGTTAACAGCACCCCAGATAGGAGCCCACCTAAATGCTTCACAGAGTTCAGGTAGCACACACATCTCAACATCAACTGTTCTGAGAAGACTGCGTGAACCTGGACTTTATGGCCGAATTGCTGCAAAGAAGCCACTTCTGAGGAAGAACAAGAGGAAGAGAATGGCTCGGGCCAATGAACACAAGGAATGGACATTAGACCCTGAGAAAATCTCTCCTTTGGTCTGATGAGTCCAAATTTGAGATTTTTGGTTCCAAAAACGCCGTGTCTTTGTAAGACGCAGAAAAGCTGAGCAGATGGTTCCCACGTGTTTAGTTCCCACTGTGAAGTATGGAGGAGGAAGTGTCCTGGTGACACTGTTGGCGATTCATTCAAAATTCAAGGCACACTTAACCAGCATGGCTACCACAGCATTCTGCAGCGACATGGTTTGTTTTTCCAACAGGACAATGACCCCAAACACACCTCCAGGCTATGTAAGGGCTGTCTGACCAAGAAAGGGGGTGATGGAGTGTTGGTCAGATGACCCGGCCTCCTTCAAGACTGCTGGAAAACCATTTCAGGTGATTACCTCATGAAGCTGACTGAGCGAACCCCAAGAGTGAGCAAAGGTGTAATCAAAGCAAAATCAAAGCCTACTGTGAAGACTCTAAGACATTTTTTGGTTTTCTTTAACACTTATAAGTTAACTACATGATTCCTTATGTATTCCTTCATATTCTAGATGACTTCAGTATTCATATACAATGTAGGAACTATGTAGGATGATACTGTATCTTCATCATTGCAAAGACGACCTCAGAACTTTGTACTCATGCAAATCTACATCATGTATGTATTATATTATTACTACTGAGCACAATTTATGCCTGCACACTTATTTAAAAAAAAATGCTCCACATAAACTGGACTGCTCTCAAAGAAATAATTTATTTCTCATTTCGGAAGTATATTGTCTGTGATAGTCCCTTGTCAGAAACAATTTCGGCTTATTACTTTGGAGAACCAAATGTGTTTTTCCTGCATAGAAATCTACATGCTGAATTATGCTTCAGCACGAGTGAATAAATGGTAAATGCAGACAGTGATTTCAGTACAATCAAATGAACACGAAGGGACAGCTTTTCTGAGTTACATAATCCTGATCATGGCTGTTATTATTATTCCCTTAGGGGCTCTAGAAAACGCTGAACTCATATCATATAACGGTAAGACATGGCCTCACAGCACCGGAACTGTCGAGCAGCTTTCACAATCAAGGTTTTATGTCAAATTTATAGCAAATTACTTGTAAAATATTAATAAGTGAGGTGTCTAATATGCAATATTAAAAACGAACTAAGCCACATAGGAAGCCAAACTGAATTACAAATGGATAAAAAAAAATATATATATGTGTGTATGATTTACAAGTTGTTACCTGCTTCTCCTCTCAAAGCTTTCTCCACAGCTACACCCCTCTCTTCCAGCTGCCTCTGCTTCTCCTCCACCTGCTCCAACTGCCTCTGAATGATCTGAACAGACAAGCAGTCACACATTATTCATGGAATTGGTACACAGAGGCGCATCTGTATCATAAACGCACAGGTGCACAGAGTGATAATTAACCACCAGTAATTACACACAAGTTTCACAAAACTTCCAAAAGGGAAGAGTCCATTGATGCAACTGTTTACTCTGATTAAATGTAAATGTCAGAAGTGGTGATGATAACTACATTGATGCCTCCAACCAAAGAAGACATTTTTTGTTTAACACATTGTTAAACATAACAAGAAAATGCGTAGATTGCGATCACCGTTTTCTCTAGTGCCGAGTCAGTGGAATGTGAGGCTGACTACAGAATTACACCAATCAGAATGGATATCCTACCTAACCAAAGGATGCATCTGGCTACAGATCAAAATATGAGACACACATTAGAGTGACCACATGGTATAAAGCACCAAGAGAAATTTTTAAAATCAGAGGAAGAGTGCAGGAATCTTAATTTCCAAATTATGTTTTGAAAGTAGTCTTAAAAAAAAAAAAATAGAGAATATTACCTGGGCTCTGTGGAGCCTCTTGAGTTCCTCCTGCTTAGCCTGTCGTCGTGCAGCTTTTTGGACTCTACGTGTCAGCTTGGCATTGAGCTCTTCCTCTGTGTAGGTTTTCTGAGTGGAATAACAAAAACATGAATCAGAGAAGTCTCATCCACAAGGTCCTAACGTATGAAGGTGGCTCCACAGGGTGCTGAGCAGGGAAACTGACTGGATCCTCTAGAAGGGTGCACAATAGCACAATGAAAACTAGCTAAGGTTATTTAACACTTCAACAGGTTTCTCAGGGTCTAGAAATTGGAAGATATGCTTGCATAAAACACAATGTGAAACATACTTCATATAAACTTAACTCCAAGGTCTGTTATAATCTTTCACAATATAATATGTTCCACAATAGGCAATAATTATGTAAAGGGGAAAAAAAAAAAAAAAAGTTGTTTCCCCTGTAACATGGATGGACAAAAAAAGCTGGTGCAAATGAGCAGAAAGAGAAAACAGTACTGAGGAAAAACGTGTCCAAAGTTATTCCAGGAGCCAGACTGGAGTAAATACAGTGCCGCAGTGACAGATTAATATCATACCAATCACAGAGGAACAGCCTGGGGTGTCAAGAGATGCAGAGGTGTCATGGTGACCAGAAAAGTGAGCACTATTGGAAAAGTCTTATTTTAAAAGAGCGGATATTCAGCAGTCAGCGAGCGAGCGAGAGTTGCAGTCCGACTGTCACATGCATCCAGACAGAACAATTATTAGCTTCAGGCCAGCTCTACGCAGGGTGTTATGAAAGTTAACTGGCACATGTGCAGGAAGACGAGGCGGGGGGGGGGGTATCAGTGGGAATGTATGTAATACTACCTTTGTGGCATATGATCTCTTGAACGCCAGTGCGTGAGGGACATAAACAGACTTGGGGGAGACGAAACATAAAAGGGAGGAAACAAACATGATACAGATGATATGATTAAATGGGTTAATGATTATGTTAAATTAAACCAAAATAAAACCGATAACAACAGTGAGGGACAGTCTAGTTGGTACAATCAAAACAGGCATTGTTAATATCATAAAATTAAAAAAAAGACAAGGTGCAATGAAATTAACCAGAAATATGTGACTCTAAAACAAGAAACTAAAGAGTAAATCATTTTATGAGGTGTCATATCTAATACTACAACTATGATGTTTATATGCATTACCTAGTACTCACAGATCTAAAAAAAAAAAAACAGTTACTAAAGACTAGTCTATGGATTTCCCATGGGCTCTCACTAAATTTCACACAGCCTAAGAGGCATGACAGCTTAAAACTCCTGCTGCTATAGCTGTATGAAGTGAGAAGTCAGATCAATAATCATTGATAAGAAAAAACATTAATCACACACCATAATCATCAGCATAACATCAAAATTACAGATCAGGTGAAGTGGAAACACTTTTTTTTTGCGGTCCTGGCACTCATGTAGATGTTACAGGCTTTAATATTGTGGATGATCTGTGTGCATGTTTCCAAAATATACACCAACAAGGCAAAATAGGAGCATGTCTGAGCTTCATGCCTCTGCCCCCCCCCCCGAGTACAAATGTATCTACTGTATTTAAACCACCGGAAACACACAGAGACTGGACAGCAGCGGTGAATGTAATGTTGAATTGCAGCCATAAATACAATAAATGTAACTGGATTCAAATAAAAGAGCTCATTTTATAAAATTTAGGGTTTTGTGACAAATGCGTGCACAGCTCTAACATGATTTATGCATCGAGTGAACTGAATAAATCCTCCTTTTGAAGAATTCACTTGTCCAGACCTTGAAAAATATGTTTTTATCATGATTTCAATATTTTCTTATTCCAATACCTCTTTAAAAAAAAGATGAAATAACATAAGAGATTTATGTAAGGTTAGCTTGCCAAGCTACTGGCAAGTTATATGAACTCACTTCAAGTAAAAGACTGGTAATACTAAATGGTATTATTCACAAATATTGCATTTTCTGAAATTCAAAATTATTTAACCCCTGCTGCACAATACCTCTTCATCGTCTTTGTCCATTTCTCGCTTAACCTCCTTCTCCTGTCCCCTTTTTTTATGCCTCTCTTTCACACCCTTTTTTTCCTTCAACTCCCTCCTTCTCTCCTTTTCCAGTTTCTCCTCCTTTATTGCCTCCTTCTGCAAGCCTGATACTAGGTCAAAGATGTCCATGTGCCTCTGGGAGTGGAAGAGATTATATAAAGAAAAGTATTTTCAAAAGGAAGAAAAACAGAAACCGGTACGCTGGATGTAATGATGATATGTATGGCCTCACAAAGCAAGTCTGGGCATGTTTAATTCACTATTGTTACATTTTAAATAGTTTAATTTGCACTTTACATCTGATCTGATGATCTGGTAGTCCGTGTGAGTAAAAGGGGAGGAGGGTCTATGACCCGGATCATCCATTAAAATCACTTTTTAATACATCTGAGGTCCAAAAAGGCCACTTTAAGGAGCTGGTGTCCACTAACAGCTGTTTTTCAGACTAAAAAAAAAAAAAAAATCCCATCAAAAAGGAGCTCGGCCAACTCAGATTTGGCTTGGCAAGGCTATACGTGCATGAACACCTAATGACAAAGATGTGACAGCTGTATTTGCATACATTGTTACTCACATCTGCCTTTGACTTCTGGGAGGATCTCTCCAGAACATCGTCGCAGGACAGGTCAGAATCTTCGGAGAAACTCAGGTTTCTCCGTGATTTCAAGTCTGCTTCAAACAACAAGTGAAGACCATAATCAGCCTTTTCTTTTCCTGAAAAAACGAAACCTCAATCACCATAACAAGAGACAAGCTTTGGAGGACCTCTCTTACCGGAAGATCTTCCGAGGGGTGATGTTTTTTTCTTCCCAGAGTCCTGAGTAGTGGAGCTAGACGATGGTGTGCTCGGACATGACTTATCGTCCTTCTTCTTTTTGTCCTTCTTGTACCCTGAGAAGACGGCCTTCCACAGTGACTTGTGTTTGGGAGGCGTCTCGTCTGCACCCGAGAGCCTGCTGCTGTCATTCTTGGCCTTTTTCTCCTTCTTGTTCTTGCGCGGTGAGAAGAGGGAGCTTCGTTTCTTACTTTTACTTGCTGACGAGCCGTCTGACGAAGCCACGGAGCTGTCCAGACTCTTGTTGCTGCTAAAGAAACGCTCTGATAGAGCCTCTGACTTCTTTGACTCCAAAGCTTTCACAGCTGATATCTTTGGGGATCCAGCTGACTTTTTGCTTTTTCCAACAGTGTCTGGTGCTACATTCCATGCCACTTTAGGTGAGGCACCCTTTTCCGCATCAGACTCTTTCATTTTGCTTAATTGCTTGGCCATGGCTTCTTTTAGAGCTGGGCTCTTCACAGATTTTTCTCTGGCCCTTATTCTCTCCTCAGCAATCTCTCTGGCCTCTGGAGAGAATTGAGTTGCCCTCTGGGTCTTAGAGACTGGGTTGACTGGGATATTGGGTTTACCATTTTCCATCGCTAGTGCCAAATGCATGGGAGGTTTTTCTCTACTGGGCTTGCTAGTGGGTGGAGTATAATACCTGTTCATGCTTGTGTCTGGCGTCCGGTCATCGTAGGTCTCCTCCACATCATCAGCAAATGGAATCTCCTCCACAGTCTCCACAAACGACTTCCTCACCTCATCCGGCCGTGGCTTCTCCCTCTTCTTCTCCCTCATGACAACCACCGGGGTTGTTTCTGGAGCTGCCTGAGGTGAGGGGACTTTCCTGGGTGCTGGTTTGGGCACAGACACAGGGCTCAGCTGGGTCCTGGGTGCAGGAACGGGGGTAGTGGTTTTAGCTGGCTCTTTGGCATGCTCGGATGGAAGTTTTTCTGTTCCATTGGTCCAGGACACCTGGTGTCGCTGCTGCCTGAGCACAGCCGGAGACTGATTAGCAGGCACGGGTGGTGGTGGACTAGAGGGCGGCGTCAACATAGCAGAGTCAGATGTGTTATAGCTGTCACTGTTTACCGTCTGGCTTGTGGCCACACTTCCATTCAAGCCCAAGCCGGAGCTGCTGCTGATGTCCCTTTTATCAGAACCATCACTCTTGGGCTCTACAGGAGCAATGGGAGTAATGACCTGACCCTCAAGAGTGATATTGAGTCTGCGAATGACAGACCGGCCAGTAAAGGCAGGCTTCTGTTCCTCTGGCACATCTGGAGTCTGTGTCTTAGCGAGGGAGGACTCCTGTGCTGGAGTCTTAACAACACTCCTCTCTAAGATTTTACTACTGCGGTCCAAAGGAGACAGGCCAAGGCTCTTTCTTATCTCAGCACTCTTCAACCAAAATTCCTCAATAATATCTGTCTTTTTAGATGGCGTTTCCTCTGTTGAGGAATTTGCCGACTCTAGCGTCGCCTTGTCTGTTTTGGCCACAGGCGTTGAAGTGACTGCGGGAACAGGCTGAGTTCTGACAGGAGAATCAGAAGTGAGGGGTGAGGAGGGTTCATGGCAGGGCAAAGGCTGGGCACAGATTGGAGAGAGCGGGTTTCCTGTGAGAGGGCAAATGGAGCGGTGAGGAAAGACGGGCGCTTTTAGGTCCTTGAGTTTCAGGTAGGGGTGTTGGTTGGGAGCAAATCGGTGAGCTCACTGGTGACTTGAGAGGTGACTCACTGGGTGGCTTTACTGGAGAGGCAACATGTGGTTGGGTGGGTGAGACAGGAGGAGATGGAGCGGTGGTTGGGCTCTTGACTGGAGCAGCAGTAGCATTAGCAGGAGAGGGAGCAGGAGATGGGTCATGGACAGGAGCAGGTGAAGGGCACGGTGGGCTCCTGGAAGTTGGAGATAGAATCACATTTTCTTGCTTTGCTTCCTCTGGGATGAAAGGATCAGGAAAAAAGCGGACCCCGGGAGATTTTACTGGACTTATCTGCAAAAAAACAAACAAAAAAAACAGAGGAGTTTAGGATTCAGTTTAAAGCTATCAACTGCTTTCAACTTGAGAAGCAAGTGAAACTATCTCACCTGTGTTTCAGGCTCTGGGGATGGTTTAAGCGGGGAGAGAACAAAGTCTTCCTTTTGCAGGCTGACGCCGGATGGTTCTGAATTCACAAAAGACAAAAATGGCACTGCCTTTTATTTATGTAAAACACATCTATATGATCAGCACAGAGGAACGGTTTGCGACATGTACCGATACTGGAGGCTGTTGCCAAGCTTTCTGATTTCTTGTCTTCCTCAGGCAGCGCTTCGCCGTGCTCTGAGCGGTGCAAACGAGCCTCAGCTTCTGCATCCGAAGGGATGTCATCTGGAATTTAAACATAACATCGTCAAATATTTCATTATTACACAGCCTTGTAACTTTAATTATCTGAGTCATTTCAGTTTGATGAAGAGAGTTCTTTGTAAACAAAAATGCTATTTTCCGCATGTTAAACACTTGATAGATTCATTATTATTTGTAATATTCCGACTGTTTACCCTGATCCATCTCTGTACCAGGCTCCACATCTGGACTGTCTGCTTCTGCTTCAAGTACTTCATCTTCGCAAGGCTCTGACATGGGGGGGGAGATGGAAAGAAATTAGTTGTCAGACTATTATTACTGTGCCTTTAGACAATAACTGTGTGAGAACTTTTTTCCTGCACCCTTATAATGCAAGCTTAAATGAATCTTTTCTCAGAAATTCTGACAGTAAGGTGAAAAGCTATCAAGGCCAATTTTGAAAAGCTGAGTACAAAAATTAAAGGTTGAAAAAGGTGAATAGACTTTAAAAATCAAAATCCTTTTTACTTCAAACAGCGGTACAAAAGAATTTGGGCAAAAATACAAATCATTCAGTTTAAGTCCGTCAGTGTGAACAAAGGACTGGCACTAGTAGCAGTAGCATTAGTAAAAAAAAAGAAAAAAAAGAAAAGAAAATACATGCAGCATCTTTGGAAAACATCTGATCAAAGCATAAGCACAAACTGGTTAAACCATGGCTGGAAACCAAAAAATGGGGGCTATGGAAACAATTTTCCTGAAATGGAATAAACTAAAACAGTTTATTCATGCAGATTATATATATATATATATATATATATATATATATATATATATATATAAAATTTTTAAAAACAACAGCTTGGCTAAGTACACTGAATAGGCCACTGTTCATGTGAGTGCACAGGCTCATAGGCTACTAAAAGAACAGTCTAATGGGTCCGATCTCTGCTGGAGGTCTTTACTGAGCTTGTAACCTTGAACTCAAGGCCTGTACAACGGCTTCAAATAGAAGTGTAGGACTCTCACTCAATTCATTCAAGCTCTTAATCAGCTGATAATGTACTTCAATACCCACATTCTCTGAACTTAATGGAAGTACAAGTGCCATTAAGAGGTGAGCTCCCAACACAGTGGTGCATTGTGCTTTCAAATCTTGATAACTCACTCCCCGGAATACATTACATTACAGCATGACACACAGTGCAAGTGAAGAGAAAATATATATTTTGGAAATTGAAAGGGTAGAATGTGAAGTTTGGTTATGAAAGGTGAAATACAGGTGCTGATCTGATCCCAGGAGAGGAAAAAAAAAAAAACTCTTGAGTGATAGCCTTACAGCAGGCATGCTTGTGAGTTTACTGGTCTCTGCATGTGTTTCTGCATGCACCACAAAAAGGCCAGCTGATAGATAGACAGAATATGAGTCTAAGATGGGATGTCAGGATCCCTTCCAAGTCTGTGCTACCTCCAGACAGGGACTCCAACCAGACTCTCACTGCCTCGTGTCGGGCGGATGTGTGGGCAGGGGCTACATTCAAACCAGAAGATACAAAACAAGGAGGGATAGATGGCAGGGAAATAACAGTAAAGCAATTAGACACATGAGAAACAACACGGCAGAACACAAAAGAACAAAAAAGAGAATAAAATCAAAAGGAACTGACAAGAGGGTTATGTGGCGCACTGGGATGCAACTGGAGAACGTTATGTTCACCCCAGAGGGATAACAGTGACTCTGAATGACAAATTAAAAAGGCTGAACACAAAATTAGACATTCCGAGAAATAAAGCAATGTTACAAAAATGTACAAATCAGAGATAATTATAAAACAACAGGTGGGTTAGTTGGGATCCTCCTGTTGCAGACACAGACAAACAAACAGGATAGCAGCAGCCACACTTGCAAAATGAGACACCCCGATCCTGAACACGGTGAGACCCACAGCCTTCCCAGGTGTATAGCCCCCTGGGTGGGTTACCTGCGGAGGAGGGATGCGTGAGCTCAGAGGGCTGGGAGAGTTGGGAGGCTGAGGCCAGCTGGCCGTCCCTCGTCTCCCTCAGACTCCAGGTGTGTTCTCAAACCTGGGATTGCGCTGGGATCCACGGGCTGCAGGACTTGCTGGATCTGAAGATTCCTCGCTAAACGTAAGCATTGCGATTTTGTGTTTTTGGGTGTGATAAAGTTGCGTGAGTTGTGAGAGTTAGGACAGGCAGATAAAGAGAGATGAGGGTAGTCGTGGAAGAGAAAGGAAGAGGAACAGAGGGAAAGATGGGACAAAAATGAGAGAAAAGGCAGAGAGACAGTTATACAGTGGCGATGGAGAAAAAAAAAATCAAAGAGGTGAAATAAAGAGAGGCTGCATGCAATACACTGCAAAAAGTCAAACCATAAAAGTAAGCCTTAAAGGATATAAGAGTTAAGAAAAAAAAAGAATAATAATACATTTGTTGAATATAATAGTTCCACCATACAGTATTAAACCATAACTGCAGCACCTATGGGGGGGGGGAATAATCATATCTGATTTACCAGATTAGTATTTTAAAGCCATAAATAAAACCAGAGGTTTGAAACAGAGGGTTTGATGGAATAAGACTCAGTGAAAAGGAACACACTTATGAACACAAAATCTCTTAAAAACAAAACTGCAACCGACAAACCAAAAAAAAAAAAAAAGAAGCCACACTTATCGTAGAAATCACTAAAAAATGAAACCCAAACAAGCCAGGATTATATCTCATTCAAAGTTACTGCAAACACAGCCGCAGGCAGTTCTGTTGCTACCTTTAAATGTACCAACATCCTCTTCGTCTGTAAGGTACTTCTCCAGCCAAAGGCCTGACTGGAGCTCTCTATCCCAGGGCAAGTAATCCCCCTCTGTCAGCAGGGGGAGACAAAAGCCCCCAGAAAAATAACAAAAAAACAAAATATAGACATACATACATAGACAGTGTATGTGGACATGGGGGAGTAATGAAGAGGAGGGGGCACAAAAGAAGGAAAGACACAGAGGATGAGGACCGCAGTGTTTGAGACAGTGGCAATACACATGAACAACACCGAGTTCTGAGGTGTCCTCGCGAGGCAACTGGAGTCTGGTTAGCGCCTAACCACATTAACATAAAACAAAATTATTTGCCACCATCACAAACACAAGAATTCAGGACTAATTTACCTTCACTTGACTCCTCATCTTCGTCCCCCTCGTCTTCATCTTCCTCATCCTCCTCTTCGTCCTCTTCATCTACTTCCCCATCTCTGCTGCCCGTGTCAGCCAAAGCTTCACCCTCTCCCTCCTCGTGGTGATCGCCCCTCAGCTTGGCGTGGAGCTCTACTGCGTCCTTCCACGGAACACCGCCGAGGTCCGACGGGCTGGGAGGCTGCTCTTCCACCTCCGCCTCTTCTTGATCATCCTGCTCGTCCTCCTCTTCCATGTCTGACTCTGAGCTACTGTAGAAAATAGAGAAGAAGCCTCAGCTAAGTGTCAGGACACATGAAAGGGAACGCAAGTATTTGAGGACAACAGGCATTCAGTACAAGCATAGAGATGTTCACAACAGCCCAAGGGATGCAGGACTAAGAAAGTAGATCCCACATCCTACAGTTAATCTTTTTTTAGGTCCACTTTAAAGCGCTTCATTTGTCTAATTAACTGTTAAAGAGCTTTGAAACGAGTGACTGAATAATCAACGGCAAAAAAGAGAAAACTGAATATCATAAAAATGCAGGGGCTGCAGACAGAAATGAATGGACGCTGTTATAATCCTACCTAGAACCCAGGTCAGCATCTGTGGCCTTGTCCAGCACACTGCTGAGGTTGTGCTCCGCCAGTGTCTCCTCGGGCACCTCCTCCAGCTCCTCCTCCCTCTGCAGGGACAGACGGTAGTTCTCCAGCTCAATGCGTTCCGGAGTTCCCTTCAGGCGTTTAGCTAGGCTCGGCTCCTGCAGGCCGTTGACCTCCAGCGCTGCGGGGTACGGGATGGAGGTAAGAAAGCAGAGGAGAGAGCACAGATACGCGACTGAGGATCAGGCAGGTGCAACAGTAAACTGGACAGAAGTGAATCGAATGTATTTGTGAACGCTGATGTGGGAAAAAAAAAACCAACAAAAAGTCTGGCAATGTGTGTGAGAACATACGGTCTCAGCATCAAATCCATCACACATCCAACTAGTAAAATAGTGCATTTTCATACACATCTGCAGTCAAATCTTTTACTCCCATTTATTCCCATTATACCAAAGTAATCTTGCATATTAAGGACAAACTGACAAGGACACACTGATTTAAGATCTATTACTGAATTTATTGCATTAGATTATATTCCTACAGCAAATAATATCAACAAACACAAATAAGTTTCACACTCTAAAATAGTTCCATTATACTATAGTTAAATGTACAAGCTTGGTGCCTTGCCTTATTCCCATCCTGAGAAGCAAACCTTAAAACTGTAATTTTTTTTTTAAAAAACAACATTTCCTCTGGCGCAGCTTCATGAGAGTCAAATTGATCAAACTGAGGTTTTTTATTTTTGTTGTGGAATTACACTACACCCGTCATCATGTCACTCATTTACACAGAGATAAATTCCAATCAAGGGAAGAAAAAAAAAGCTTCCCATTAGGAAGTCCCATGGCCTCATAAAATGTGTGACACTGAATGTGTGATATTTGACACTGTATTAGATGCTTATTTTCTGTAGATGTGTGAGATAAACTGATACAGCAGTTGTCCTCTTTCCTCCGAAAGAAAGAAAGCAAAAAAGAACGAGATGCCCAATGAGAGAGTAAACAATTTAAATTTTAACATTTATAATAAAACCAACCCTAAAAGGAAACCCATGACCAAACAGTCAGTTTCTTCTGCCTGATGTTCTCCAGCGATACACATTTATACTTCAATGCATTATAAATAAACACCATTGAATACATAAAATGTTCTGCAAAGTGGCTAAATTTACCACCCAATATAAGGTTTATGCCACAGTTGCCCTGAATTAACAGTATTTGTAATTACCAAAATAATTTTTTAAATGTTTCTGCGATGGTTAATCCACCAGTAACCTCTTAAATCAGCTGGGATAGGCTCCAGCCCCCCTTTACCCTGAACTGGATAAGTGCTAGAAAACATGGATGGATGGACAGGCATACTTATTTGTTGTTATCCATGATTTTTCAAGTTTACTGTTACAAAAAAAGCAAGCGTGTGCGCGATTATTTTTATTTTGCTAATTCAGTGGTCTGCCTCCTTGAGAACTCAACTCATGCGGCACAGTCGCTGAACACAGTACCTCCTCACCACTTGCTGTTGTGTTAAATCTTATTTTAATGCAGAATTAATATTATGTGGTTGTAGTATGACCAGAGTAATTAATAAAGTCCTGTATTTTAAGTTATAATACTACACTTGCCACATTGCAGCAGGCCTACACTTATTAACGCTTACACTTCTTAAAGTTTCAAATATTAAATTTTCTGCAAAGCTTAACAGCTTACCAATTTCAGCTCTCTCTAGTCTAATCCATGATTTTAATTCAGCTACACTGTGCAAAGCAATTACTGCAGATAAGATGCACTAAAATGAGCAAATACAAGTGGCTCTGGCGGGAATCTGTCGGGGGTAAAAGGCTGAGGGATGCGGGAAGACAGAGGAGTAAAGAGGGAAAAAGAAACAAAGAGAGAGAGAAATCCAGTCCCAAGCACTAATTCAAGCACTAGTAAAGCTCTCAGTTTTAAGATGCTCTGATCGGAAGGGGAAAGGTAAAGCTCACAAAAGCACTGATACAGGCACTTTATCACATTATGGTGAGTTTAAGTAAGAGGAATACGATAGGTGAAAAACAACTTACAGAGAAAAAAAGAAACACATCACAGAGCAGGCCTTAAAACAAACACATCACACAGGAGCTAAAAGACAGCATTCACAGGCCACTAGGGGTTACAATCACCAAAGACTACAGCTTGGCTCTTCATTAAAAACAGACAGCATCTATATAAATAACTAATTTAGTATATAGAGTATGAATGTACTCCTATATGCCAAATTTTAACTAATATTTAAGCTATCACATTACTGCCACATCTCACAGTAAAAACCAGAATAGCAATGTGCCGAGGAGGTCCGTACAAAGGGTAAATGATGCTGCCTGGAGCACTGACCAGAAGGAATTCTGAGCAGTTCTCTTTAATTTCCAAGCCAAGAAACACAAATAGGTTTAAGATGCATCATTCACTTCTAAAATTATACTGCCAGAGCACTGTTTGACTCCCTTTGCCAATCACAAGTCATAAGATGCCAACAGAAACAGAAAGAATGCTGCACAATGACCATGACCGCTTTAAAGGTTTGGTCACTTAGTATAAACTAAATCTATGTATATCCAATCTGACATTAGTTGGCAAAGAGAAAAAGGAAGCAAGGAAGGAAAAAAAAAAGAAGGGCCGTGAGAGTCATGCTAGAGAAGGTTGAGCAGGACATTGATGGTGAAACAGCAGAAGAGGTAGATGCAGTAGGTAAACAGGAAGGGAGAATCTAGTGGGTTGTGTGCCACCTGGTGGCAGGTCCAGGAGAGAGTGCGGTGGAGGGTGCGTAGCTGGACTCCCATACCCATGGCCAGATGGCAGGGCACAGCCACCACAGCTAGATAGGAAAGTCGGGTACCTGAGGGTTGGAGCTCAGCCGAGGGGGCAGCTGCCGCCACAGCCCTTCCAGGGGCATCTACGGTCGCTGTAGGTGTTTGGGGCGTCTGATTTTCCTGCAAATGTAAAGACACGTGATTTTAAACCACAGCTGAGCTTTAGGAGATATGAGCACTCTCAGAACGCAAAGAAGGGAGAATAAACCCTCTCTGCTTCCAGCTTGTTAGCCCTCATGTCAATATGTAAAATGCCCGCTTTAGAAGATAAAAACCAAACAATTCATTTCTTCATAATTTTCCAGCCAATCCTGATTTGCACAAGTAAATAAAAAGTGCTACCTTGGCTGTGACTGGGACAGCAGAAGGAGCAGGTCTCTTCCTCTGAGCATAACCGGACAGGCGGTAACAGTAGTGGGGCTTGCAGTAAAATTTTCCTGCAGGAGACACACAGCACAGAAGCAAATAAATTCAACACACAAATAAATATATACAGTAAAGAGCATATTCTGCAAATTTCACCTCACAGAATGCATGGGCTGTATCTGCTCTGTAGAGAGAAAAAAACAAACAAACAAAAAACAAAACAATTCCTCTCTGTCTCGAGCGCATTCAGAAAATGTGGGGTTTTGTCCCCACAGCTGACTCTGAGAAACAGCTACTCTGTCTCACTGAACAATCTGTTGCCTGTCCTTGAGCACAATAGACACCTCCCAGCGAGGACAAATATGGAATCATAAGACTGCACTCAGCCCAAGAGGTGGAGGTGGGGGGGTGGGTGGGGGTCACTGCAATAATGTCTTACAGCTGTCTTTTACACATTTAAAGCCAATACATTGTGAAATATTGTGTGGTTATAACTATTTTGTTGTTTTTGAATCACGACTGAAGAAAACCACTTTGCTCTTTAGTCTGTGTTCTTTGACTAAAAACGCACGGGGAAGACTGAGAGGCTGCGGTTTGATACTGCCACAGGGGGGCAGCAAACCTGCACACAGTCACGCATCATTTCTGGATCATATTTGTTCTGCATGCCCCAGGTCCCCAAATGAAGACTCATCTTTGCGGTTTACACTTCAATCATCATATCCTGATCAAGATAAGTCCGGTCTATTTCGACTTTAGCTAATGATTAAGAATTCCCAGACAGATTGAAACATAAACATATGTGGCGGTCAAACAATCTCAAAAGCTTACCATCCTCTACGTCAAAGGCGTAAGAGGACAGTCGTAGTGTTGTGCCACAGTAGTCGCACTTGAAGCAGCTGCGATGGAAGAACTTCCCCTCAGCACTCAGCCTCTCCATCACGTACACTCGCTTTCGGCAGAAGAAGCAAACATCACTGCCTCCAATGTTGACAGGGAATTCTTTCCTGAGAGAGCCCTGCGGGGGGGGGGGGGGGTTAAAGTGATGTTAAAACCAAATGAAGAGAAACATTTAGGTGAGAAGTGATGAGAATGAGCCATTTTCAAGCCAGAAGCTTATACCCAGCTACCACAGATGGATATTGATATTATTTATATGTTAATGATTCCAAAATACAGCTAATCAAAAGTTAATTAACAGTAGGAGAGGGCAGCAGTACAAATTACAGGAAAACACACTCTGGATCTAAGTGAGAGAAAGAAGCTAAACAGTGGCAGAAGAACCACCTCGTCAAACACAACACTGTGCAAAAAGCCACACTCTCTGGCGAGTGGTGCAGTGATAGCCACATGCCTTCTATACTACAACCCCAGTGCTTACCAAATCCCTCTTTTCAGGTGCATGTGTGGGCTTGGGAGACTGCAGCTGACTGGCTATCTGCTCAGTCAATGAGCTGAACGCCCCCCGTGTACATCCTTACATACTGCTACCAACAGCGAATGGAGAGGGGGAAGAGAAGAAAGAAAAGAAAAAAAAAGAAAAAAGGACAGGTGGACAAACATTAGAAATGATGGATGAAAAATAATATGAAGAACAGAAGGAAGAGGTGAGTGTGTGTGTGCAGCAAGTGCTCAAACACAGGAGGCAAACAATAGTGTCTAACAGGGAATTTACACAACACAAAAATGTTTGCATGCTCGACTGATCAAGTGTTGTCACGTGTTGGAGGCACCGCCTAACGTGTTACCAAGCAAACACAACTCCTAAACAAAAAAAAAGAAAAAAGAAAAAACTCATTCACATTATTTAATAAGTTTCATGGTGGGTTTACTAGCCAAGAGCATTACTGGATTTGGAAAAAGAGATTAACTATCACAGTTCAGGCAACTGCTGATGGAGATTACTATAAGTGCTTCCGGAACTCGTGTAAAGCAGTCGTTCAGTTGTTATTCACATGCACACACAAAGGCGCTCATGCTGCACTGTATTACCTGCCACGCTATAAATATGGATATAAAAATTAAAAAAAAAAAAAAAAAAAAAAGGCTGCGAAAATCTGTAAAGCTGCTTTGCTAATACCCAAATTCAGCAAGTGGTTGGCACGTGAAACTATCTTTGGTTTTAATCCTGAATTAATCTACGCCAGGATTAGATTTCAATCTATGAAACCTCAAAAAGCTTTAAAGAGAATCTGGGTCATCGATAGCATGAGGCAAACGTAAGCCATGAAAACTATTACTGTGAGATTTGAACACGTTCGCCACATTGCGCTGCTAAATTGAAAGTTGGCTTGTCAAAATGAGAATTACACTAGATGAGTTTTTTTTTTTTGCTGCCAAGCTGCTCTTACAATCCAAAACAACTACTAGGGACAAATAAGCATGGGAATTATAACGGAGTTCAAATATGCTCCGCAAAGATTACTCTGATATCTGTTCAGATCCAGCGACGGATTACTCACGCTTACTAATCACAGCGAACACGGTAAACAAATTAAATTTGCATTTGTGAACAAGAAGCCAGACTTTAGAGCAAATCTCAGGCGAGTTCCAAGTTAAGCAACCTGTGCGAGTAAGTGAGGTGCATCTTCCCGACAGACCAAGTGCAGGTTTAGTGCGTCGGCACGACACTCCATTCCTTCCGGGTGTAAAATGACTACCTGTCTCAAGGTGTCAGAGGTGGTGGGGGGAGAATCAGGGGGACTGTGGGCGCTGGCCAGGTGCCACCGTTCCATAAAAAACGGGAAGGCTTTTTCTTAGGCTCCACCAAAGAGGGAAAGAGGAAAGTCATTAGAAGTTACAGGAATCTACAGGAGAATGCAAGAATGAGTAATCTAATATGAATATCTACCAGAAGAGATTTTGTTATGAGTTAGTACTTATTTGGTAATATTTTTTGCTGTAACAACAGCTTTGCTGGAGAACTTTATTCCCTCTTAAGTTCTATTCTATTTTGTTACTTTAAAAACACATAGCAGACATCTAAAAGTTGACCAGAATGTTTCTTTGTCAAAAAAGTACAAATGTTTGGGCCTATAATCATCTGTCTGTTGATAGAGTCACCTGTGGTTTGATTGGCTTGCCCTCAAATTGTAAGGCAAGTTGCTCTGCCCTCTCCTGAATACTAAGCACATACGGGGGCATTTGGCCATCAGAATCCAGAGGCTTTGCTGGCTTCTGCAGAGAAATCACCAAAGGGATGTATGATGAGGAAAATGCAGATTATACTGTCGCTAAATATGTAAACTCCCTTTGAAAAGGCTCGTCATTGTGGTAGACTGTTTGTCATTGTTTTCAAATTCAAGCTGACAAGCCTTTAATTTATGCAGTAATGCGAGCCTGAGTGAATAAACTTTGAAAGCAATCTTCTCCAGTTGGTAAGTGTATTTAGCACAAAAAGCTAACAAAACAATAGACTACATTTGAGATAATTAAACAACAAACAAACAAAACAAAACAACAACAACAATCAAGCGAGCCTTTAATTACTGTTGTGTTCTTAGTAGTAAAAACCATTCTGTGAGAGGTAGTTTCTTAGCATGGGACAGGGTGAGTCTCAATCCACAGCACCAGAAAAAAAAACACAAAAACCTAACCTTTCTGGCAGAGTCAAGAGAGGTGAGTGGTGAACCAGGAGCCCCAGTCAAGTCTCGGGACATGTACCACTGCTCTAAAAAGAAACGGGACGGCTTTCTCTTAGGCTTCGGGGAACGAGAGAAGGGTTGAAAGGCAGAATTAGCCTTCAATACCAACAGCGTGCAAAAAAAGCCAAATGAAACACTAGAAACCTTGTCCTCGCACAATTTTCATGTACGGTGTTCACCTTTGGTGGTTTATCAGATCTGCCCTTAAACCTGGAGATTAAGCAGTCAGCCCTTTCCTGTATACCAGGTATGTGACTGGGTCCCAAGCTTAGATGCAGTGGCGTCCATTCTCCTGCCAAGAGAGCTCTGTTGAGACTTGATGAATTCTTTTAGTGGAGCTAATGAGTGATACTTGCAATATCATGTTTACATTTAGGGGAAAAATTTTTTTTATTGTTAACAGGTACTCCGGCCATAATTTGAGTAACCACTGAAATAGAAACAGCAGAGACGAGATGACCGTGTATGCATGCAGTCACTCATTTCACTAATACCCCATGTGTCAGAGGCCTCTCATAGTATCCCAGTTCCTCTTCTTCCAGACTTTTGCACTCATGCTTGAAGAAACAAGCAAACACACATAGTGTATTAACACGGTTGGTTGGCGTTGAACACAAAGATACTAGTGCAAAAAGCAGTTGTTGACAATCATTTAAAAGAACAGCTTGTTATGCAGAATCCATGACAGTGCTTGACAATAAGATGTTAAAATCAGCCTAGGTCTCCTGGCAGGCGATGTGTTTACAAGCCATCACACCCCAACAACATATACCAGTCAGCACGAAAACGAGCTACTGCACTGATAATAACGCACACCACCCACTCACAGGGGAAGTAAACAAGACTGCACCCCTCCAGGATGTTCTCTTGAGGAAATGCAGCATTTTGTTTTCATCTTTGCTACACACTACAAAGGCCAACTCAGGGGTTCAGCAGACATAATTAGGCAGGGTTTTCAAGAAGGAAGGCAAGAGTAGGAGAGCGAGGGGACACTAAATGGGTCAGCCGTGCATTTTTGGCTGAGGACAGAAAGACACAGACAGACACAGACAGCAGACTGTGCGTCACCTCGGAGTGAAGAGAGAGCGAGGAAGTGGAGGAGGAAGAAGGAAGCAGAATGGTTTTCTTTGGGCAGCTCCGAGAGCCCGAGCTGTACAGTTGGTCTGCGCCACTTCTGGCCTTGAGAGATGAGGGACAGGAACAGCCAAGTCAGCAAAAAATGATGCGATGATGAAGAAAAACAAAAAAAAAATAGCTACTGCTAAAAGTAAATATGGTTTGAACTTCTAGTTATTACAACTCACAGATATTCTAATGCTTTACAAAACCTTTAATGAGAGATGAAGTTATATCTTCAAGTATTAGGACTGACTAAGAATTAGTAACCCATTTAGTTTATAGAATTGGTGCGGTTTCACTTGCTTTTGTTAGGTTTAAGCACATAACCTTATCAAAGCCTGGTGCAAATACTTTTTCACATACACATACCCAATAAACAAACCACTTACAATATGCATATGGCAAAAAAGCCACCAGAAATATGCTCTGGTAGCTAAATAATTAACCTTAACATGACATTTGGTATAGAAACATTCTCCTAAATTGACAATTAAAACATGAAATCACAGCATATAGGACTAACTTTTTTTTAATTTCTATTCCAAACACTCTTCGTAGAGAAGTACTTAGGATTATCAAGATTATTTACAGTCTTTCCAATTGACTTTCGGCTAATTTACTCAGCAGCTGGGGACTTACTGTGCACTGAGAGGGAATTTTAAAACAGCAGTGAATTAAATCCCTTTAAGCAGGAGAATTTGAGGCCTTAAAATCAGTTTGTGATGTGAATATGCAATCCAGTGAAAAGGCAACTTTCCAGGTATCAGCAAAGGGGAAACTGATTCTGGCAGTTTATAGTACTACTGCTGACCTCAGGCAGGCCAGCTAGCTAGACTCACCGGCCACTTCACTAGGTACACCTGCTCAACTGTTCGTTAAGGCAAATATCTAATCAGCCAATCATATGGCAACAACCCAGTGCATCTAAATTATGTAGATGTGGTCCAGATGACCTGCTGAAGTTCAAACCAAGCATCATAATGGGGAAGAAAGGTGATTTAAGTGACTTTAAAAGTGGCATGGTTGTTGGTGAAATAGAAACTCCAGTAAGTGGCAGTTCTCTGGGTTAAAATGGTGGTTGGTGGTTCCATCCCTAGCTGCTCCAGTCTGCATGCCACAGTGCCCTTGGGCAAGATACTGAACCCCAAGTTGCTCTCAATGCATTAATCAGTGTGTGTGAGGGTGTGTGTGAATGTTAAATGAGAAAGCACTTAGACAAAGAAGTGCTTACTATGATTGTGTGTGTTAATGGGTGTTGTATAAAGCTCCATGAGTGCTCAAGTAGAGTAGAAAAGCAGCATAGTAGAACCAATCCATTTACTATTTGTCAGAGGAGAATGGCTTAGAGCTGACAGGAAGGCAGCAAGAACTCAAACAACCACTCATTAGAGCATCCACTCAGAAGAGCATCTCTGAAAGCGGCACACATTGAACCTTGGGGCAGATGGGCTAGCACACTAGGTGCCATACCAGTAGCATACCAGAGTATTGTTGCTGACCATGCCCATGCCTTCATGACCACGGCGTACCCATTGTCTGATGGTTGCTTCCAACAGGTTCAAGGTGCCATGTCACAAAGCTCAGATCATCGCAAACTGGTTTCTTGAACATGACGGTGAGTTCATTGTACTCACATGGCCTCCACCAGTCACCAAATCTCAATGGCACAGGCACCTTTGGGATGTGGTGGAATGGGTGCGATGCATCATAGCTGCACAGCCAAAAAGAAAAATCTGCAGCAACTGTGTGATGCTATCATGTCAATATAAATCAAAGTCAAATATGTCAAATATTTGGTACAAATATGTATCAAATATGTCCAGCACCCTGTTGAATATGTGTCATTCTGAAGGTAAAAGGGCAGCCCAGTACTAGCAAGGTGTAATGAAATGTCTGGTGTATATTATTTTTATATATATACACACACACACACACACACACTGTATACTGGTACAGCTGCTTTATGGCATCAAGTGTTATTGTATCTACCCCTTAAAGAGAGCTGCTCAACAACAACAACAACAACAACAACAGCAGCAGGAACCTTGAAATGTGACTGTGAGATAATTAAATATTACATTAGGCAAAAATGCATCAACAAGGGGAAGACTGATAATATAATAATATTGTAGGGTCTTTACCTTACACTATAAAGTGCCTTGAAGTGACAGCTGTTGTGATTTGGCACCATATAAATAAAATTGAACAGCTGTTTTTTAACAACAAAAAAAAATATTGGCTTAATTAAAACACTTTTTTGCACAGAAATATCAACTGAATAATTACTGCTAACAGCGCTAGTTCTACATAATCCAGTTTATTAAAATCATGTATTACTCTAAGCTAGCAATACTAGCAGCAGTGTGAGAACTTAAGAGCCATTACTTTAGATTGGTATTGCCAGAACACAAATTTACCATTGCCATCCACAAACCCTTAAAATTTCTGATATGACTAAAAAAAAAAATTCAAAAGGAATTAGTTGAATACGGGGTAGAGCTTTTTAGAGTTGGCCCATATTTTCCTGGGTCTTAGTGAATGTTTTCCATGAATACTTTTATTGTAAAACCGTGAAGTCTTGCTTGGTGAGGCTACATTCTCTTCCACTTGCTTCTAGACCAGAACACCAATATAGTTAAGAAAAGAGAGCTACATAACTAAGCAACTAACCATAACTAAGGCCTGAATCATGCTTCTGTGTCGGATCTTTGCAGGGCCTGCATAAGTAACCAGAAATCCCCCTGGAACCCTACGGAGTAATCACAACCCTTGCAGCTGCGCTGACCGTGACGTGTAGTTAAATTTCTCGAGAGATGCACGTCAGGTTACGTTGTAGGTTACTGCGTAGAGCTCAGTGTCCGTAGGTCCCGTAAAGACGCAACGCACAAGCATAATTCAGGCCTAACTAGCTAACCATACCTGTTCCCCTCTGCTGGGCAGTGTATGACACTTGATCATCTCTTTGTACCGAATGCTCAGCTTCTCCTGCTGCTGTGTACGTCTCTGAACCAAGACAGGAGAAGCAAGGATGACTATGACTCTCCTTTTCCCTTTCTCACTCAGGCACCAAAGCATACAACACACAAAACTGCACAACTACTGACTGGAAAGTTAAACTATCACAGTTTTATACCCGAGCTACTGAGTTAATTGCTCCAAATCTCACACAACAGATCTAAAGTGGGCTCAGACTCGAACAGGTCAACACAAAGCGGATTTCCCCACGATGACACACCACAGGGGTATATGGTTAGATCACTCTAGTTGTTAGTCTCTACAGGACTAATGTTTACCTTTCTCCATGCTGGGACAGGTGCCAGACGCACTGGCTCTTTCACAGGGGGTGGGGAAGGGGACAAAAGGCGGTCCAGATTGGGCAGGGAGTCCCCCTTTGTAGTCAGGTAAAGGATCAGTGACAGCGAGCGTGGCCAATTAGAGGGCCAGAATAACCATCATCATGAAATGGTCCGTGATGAGAGCGGAAACCAAGGAGAGAACAACAGAAAGAAGGAAGTGAATCATGCATGCGTGGAGTCGCAGCAGTAGGAAAATATGCCTTCAAAACAAACAAGGAAATGACAAGATATCATAAGTGCATCATGTGGGGTGAAGTTGGGTAACATTTATAGACACAGGACAGTAAATGTCAAGCAGAATGTAAACAGAGGAAAACTGTTAAGTCTTTATAAATGTTGAAGAATGCCTCAAAAAAATTATCACTTGCACACAAAGATTTTTAGGACCCTTTCTGGACTTTTCATAAACTTCAGTAGCGCAGAGAACAGAAAAACCTTTTCCAAAACATGCGATTGCAAGACAAAAGCTGAGAGCTGCCCGTCTCTCTGTTACCAACACAGTCTAGTGTTTCAATGGCCCACTCCTCCCTCACACTGCTCTGTTGGTCCTCAGTGGCAAGAAATCCAGACCACTTCAAACCAGTTCACCCAAGCCCTCCAAGCCCAGTCAGCACTGGGAGGCCACCCACGTGTCTCAGGACCTCTGCTCATTAAAACAGCCATTCATCATGAAGCCCTGTCATGCAGCGTAATATGTACACGCTCATCAAAGATATCCATTAAATCCTGTAAAAACAAACCACAGAGTGTGCAAATATAACCTCAACTCCTTGAACATCCAAAAAGTCTCAGAATCTTTTCCCTGTTGCTTAACCTTCGTTTCCGCCACCCCCAGCGATGAAACCACAAAATGACTCCACCAGTTTCTTCCGTACCTGTCGTTTGAGACCTGTAGGCTGCGTGGGAGCGTTCTCCTCAAATTTAGCAAGCAGCTGGGTGGCCATGACCTTCACTTTGTTGTTGTTCCCCACAGTAGCAGAGTCCATCTTTCTCTCCGACAGGATAGCGGGAGCAGATGGCCTGTCTTCACGACCGGTCCTGGATACCTCTTCCTGTGGGGAAAATAGTCGGTGGGGGGAAAGCTAAACTTTTTTGGCAATTGCTGTGAGTCTGGTGGGTTTAATTAGTCGGTTCTGGTTGGCTAGACTGCTCAAACGATAATCACAAGATCAACATTTGAGACGCTCTGCTGTCAGAACTACTCACATCTTCAGACTGGCTGGTTTTCCTTCTCTTCCCCAAACCGTCTAAATCCTTCTCTTTTTTGTCCTGTTGAAGAAAAGTCATGTGCCATTATCCCCCTCAGCAAAAAAAAAAAAAAGAAGCGCTAAAGTGCTGATTTTGACGATTTAAGAAACAGCAAGACACGCTGGCAGTTTTCAGACACTAACCTTGGGGTTTCGTTTTCTGGAGATTGCTATGCTCTGACCCAGTTTGCTAAGGAAGGAGATCGGAGACTTTGTGCTTGCTATCAATGCAGCCTTTTCTTCAGGACTCAAGTTTTGGTTATCTGAACAGATACGTAACAAAGGGAAGCATATTAACAGACAACAGCAGTTAAAGTTTTTTCAAGACTATAAATAGTTATGTCTTCACAGCATTTTTTTTTTTTAAAAAGGAAATGACCCCTCTGATAACAAATCACAACAAGATAATGGAACAAAAACTCCTACTGTAGCACCATCTCTCACCTCCAGGTGGCACTGTGTCCTTAAACATCTCATAGAACTGGCTGAGGTACATAACCATAGAGAGTTTGTCTGGCTCCACCACAGAGGACATCTCCTTGCCCGTCATGCATGGCGAGATGCCAAATTCCCTCTCTGCCACGTCAAAAGCCAACTGGTTGTTCTTCTCCTGGTCTCGTTCATCCAGAGAATCAAAGTCACTGAGGACAGAAAGACAGAGAAAGACCAAAGAAAATGACTGTGAGATAGGATGCGAGTAGTGAATGCATCCATCTCAAATTCATGAAATTAGGTTATGAGTCTTTAGTTCTAAACAAAATGCAGCCAAAGAAATAAAATGCATGCACAATTAACAGACACATACTTTATACAAAAAAAAAATAATAATAATGAGTGAAGTCTGATAGGTGGTTATATTTCATTTGAACTAAAGGAGTATATTACATCACATACATGAGCTTGAGCTGTAAGAGGTCCAATTAAGCTACAAAAATCCAAAGAAAAGGAGCTACTTGGCTTATGGACTTTAAGTTTCTTAGAAAGAAAAAATCACTGCAATAATTTACTCTAAGTAATTTTTTAAGCCCAACAGTTGTTCTTATTTTATGTCTGTTCTCCATCATCTGTTGAGAAAAAGATCTCTGGTTAAAATGCTGCTAAACTGTCCACTATGTTCTTCAGCTAGCTGAAAACTGTTAGTGGTTGTAAACAGCAATGCAAGAATGGTAAGAGTGAACCAAATCAAAACAGTAACATTGTGGGCTATAAAACAAAATTAATGAGCTGAAAGTTCTAAAGAGCTTAGGGAAAACTGTACAATTGTTTGCAGATTTTTATAGCAGCTTCAATTTAAGAAAAATAAATAAAACACAAATATGCTGAACGAAGGTCTGTTAATATGTACTGTGATTTGAACCTTGTACAAAAAAAACAAAACAAAAAAAAAACAATAAAAGAAAGTATCCCTTAGTTTGTGATGAATCAGCAATATTTTAGCAACCCCAAACTATCCTGTAGCTTTATTTGTGCTGAAAATGAACCATAAACACTAATGATGAAGCGCTTGTGTAAAGCAGGCTGCTGTGCATTTGGTGGAAACTATTACTGCAAATGTCCTTATACTGCAGCAAGATTCCATTAACATGGCTCATCAATACATCTCTTCTGCAAACAACATCCATTTAAATGCACTGAGTGGGACCTCCATTATTCATCTTAAACATCCATCCTGAACACATGCACACATGAACACAGTTTTCCCCACTCGTCATTCTGGCTCCCCTCCTCCCATCATCTGGCCCATCAGTGGCAGCAAAGAACAACTGCTACCCTACTTGCAAAGGTCAGGCAGGAGACAGACTCTAATAGCTTATAATGTTAATTGCCACGTTGCCTCTAGAGGGTAGCAAACCACATTAGTCACTGTGGATGGAGATTGTGTTGTTTATATTGTATGTGAGGGTGAGGAGAGTGTTTATGTATAGTTGTGTGTGGGAGAAGAGGGGGGGAAATAAGGACGACTCAGCCCATAGGAGACCCAAGGGGGTATTTTAACTGGTAGCTGTCACCTCATTTACAGTGATATACAAGGTCCTAACCAGACAGTAAACATCATTTGCAACCAGCAAACACATAAACACGGCAGACCAGTCATTCCAGGCCAACAAAGCAGTTTCAGGCCTTTCTCTCTAACCACAATGGGATACACTTGGCAAGGTTTGTAAAAGTCCACAAACTACAAAAAAAAAGAAAGAAAAAAAAAAAAGAAATCTTTCCATGTATCCAGAGTCAATGTGTGTTCTACATGTATTTTCCCCCAGATACTCACATTAGATCAGGTCTGTATCTGTGAATTAGGGCACAAAGGGCCAGGCCGCTCTTCCACGACATGGTAAGGTCTGTCACGTTAACATTTCTGTAGCCCTCTGTTTGCCTCTGGCACCAGTTGAGCAGTTTACTGGATCGAGCTACGGATTCTGATGTGTGGGAAAGACAAAATTAGAGGCGTGATGTTAAATCGGCAGGTTGAACAGAATCTGGAACATAAACTATACTGGGCAGTATTACATGTCTCTTGCTGGGCAATCTCATGGCCTTGGTCAGGCAAGGCTGAGCAACAGGATTATAAAAGTTTCTCATCCATGGCCTCATCATTCATGTTAGTACCAATTTTTAAAAATCAGCCAATGGAGAAATATTACAAACCGTGAGATGTAAAACTAATTTACTGATATAAATGAAAAGGATGCAAATGAGAGGTTAGGAGAGGATGCAAAACTCACAGGAAAACTTCAAAACAGCTAAGTGGCTTAAAATGTTGAATATAGCCATGGAGACCGAGTGAGTGCATCAATAACTGAGTTAGTGCACGCAAAGCAAATGTCATGGACTGCACACTGACTCCTTCCAAAAGGTCCCATCATTACACTAACCACTTCAAATTACTCATTCATAAATATATAGAAGGAATATTCAAACTTGTTAAAGCTTTTAGGGATCCCTGAAAAGCAACACCATGCATTTGGACTTTGTGTTACCTTGCAACTGCTTGTCAAGCAGGCAATTGTCTAGAGTGAAAATAGTTCATTATTACATTTCAGCAACAGTGATTGCAGCAACTCCTACACTGAGCAATCAGATTATTAAGTAACTTATGTTTGCACTCCTAAAACAGCAAATATCCATAAATCCAGGCAGAAAAGATACAAACCGTTCCTGGTCAACTTGGGGGTTGATGAGTTGATCACATTCTCAATTTCGATGCGAATTTCCCTGCACTCCCCTGTGTCGAAGAGGTGCCGCACCTGCAACATCAAGATTATCATTTCTAGGTAGAGTCTGGCACACATCCTGCATTAAGTGTCACTTGTCAACTAAAATATCTGCATAATAGCATCCAACTGGTTGCAACTGGTTTTCTTTTAAAAAAGGGACCTTGTGGTTTGGTAATGCTCACACTCACCTGGCTGGGTTTGAGGAAGTTAAGGCTAATGTTGGGGTAACGTGTTGTAGGATCCACACTGTACTGACTGAAGTTCTTACTGACATTTTCTGGTGTGGTCTGAGGAAGAAGGCGGTATATGCTCTCCCTAAAAAGCAAAAGTATACCCAATAGGCAAAATTTAATAGAGTGAAATGTAACAAAAAAAAGCAGTAGTATACTATGGCAATGCATTAGCAAATCACAATTACACTGCTATCAGCATTACAACAGAACAGTGTGGTTACATTCCATTCAGTCCTTACTAGAAACCCTTATCCTATTAGTACTAACAGAGGTGGGACTGATGCTTGAAATCTCATTCCAGCACATTTCCTAGTAAAGCACTTTGAGATAAAAGGGTGTCTCTGAAGACAAAGCACATTTGTGAGTGTGGCTGCACGTGCAGATATCTATGAGTACAAGAACAGAACAGGTCTTGGTGTCTTTGCACTGTTTCCACACCCTCACCTCTCAGCCAGCACCTCAAGAGGGGTTTTTCCTTGGGCCCAGCTCTTCACCATCCAGCCCGAGTCCATGGCTGCCAGGAAACCTCGGGCTATGCCAGTCCCCATGGGCCAGAAGGGCTGGAGACATAACCAAATATGGCCACAGAGAGGTGAAGATGCAAAATTATAATAAAGATCCAACTTTGAAACAACAGAAAAGAAAAAAAACAACAAAAAAAAAATACAGTCTCTTGAAATCCTTTGAAGATGACAAATGCTTTTTTTTGTATGGTACAGTATTGGATGCTCATATAAAAAGTCAGTCCAAAGTTTCAAACAATGAGGTCAGCATAACCTCTGCAAGGAATTCAGACAGTACAAAACTTAGTTTCTATTTTTTTTCTCCTCTTGTGCAGTACTGACATCAGCTTAAAACTGATTTCTTTATATCTTGGCCACGACGATGACTGATATTCCCAGAGATGAGGAGGTGGGGCTTACAATCACCAGGTGAGCAGGAGCCACACAAGGGGCAGCCAATCAGAAGAAAATAATGCTTTGTAGGAGAAGGGCCTTAAAAAGACAGGAATTAAAGCACCTTGTTTCATACAGAGGGTGAACTAAAGGGCTACATGAAAGGCCAGTGTAAGATAAATAATGATCCTTTTATTGCGAGTTGTACATAGCTGTCCTAGTGAACTCTCGTGATAAGAAAGAAAAAAAAAATCTTCTGTCATTTCTCTCACCTCTAACAGGCTGTCACCGACAAGCGCCACAAGCAGCTTGTGGCCACTGCGTTGGCGCACCATGGCAGCATTTTCTGAAGCGTACATGCAGGTGAAGTCAAACATGGCTACATCAGGCTGGCCGTAATGGTTGATGGCAAAGTCCAGTGTGGGCAGCTGGTGGTTGGTTGAAAAATCTGCGGCTTCACGTGCGTAAGACAGCAAGGCAGCCTGGTCAACATTAGCTCTGGATAGCAAAAGCTCTGTGTCTGCATAGTCCTGCAACAGAAACGGGTGACATCAGAAGTGGCCTCAACATGAAAAAGTAATAAAAACCCATCGCAGATGGGGATTTCCTCCTGCGAGTCATGAAAATATAAAATAGGACAAAACAGGATAAAATTAAAATGTACAGCCCTTTTAACACAGCGAGCCCCAAGGATTTGCACTGGAATGAACTGCAATGTTCACAAGTCTCTCCAACATGTAGCTTCAAATCACTGCATGCTTTCAAAATGATACGTTTTCACAGAGGGTGGTAAGAGGTGCATTTCTTCCATATTCAAGCCCTCTGGTTCTCCAATGGTGGTGTGTGAAGACAAGGGCACGGCAGTGGAAGATATTAGCAGGGGTGGTTTCATAATGTGCAGTGCTGCCCTTGCACTGTGCTGAATAACCTCTGTCTTCCCCAAACCTTCCTCTTTCTCTTTTGGGAAAAAAATAAAATAAAATAAAAAGGGGGCTGGACTGAGCATTTGGATTTCTATAAAAGAATCTAATCGGAATACTGAATTAAATAGAACTTCCAGAAGTAAGTTATGTCTACATGATCCAAATCCCTCTGGCCTTGAACTCAGTGTATGCCCAAACCTCATTAGTGTCATCAGTTCCTTATGAAAACACAGACCTGCACAGGCATGCACAGGCACAGCTCAGAAACAACGCAGCTAAAAATGCTCTCAACAATGAGGAGACTTTGCTTTAAAACTAATTGCAGACATATCTGAAGCATTTAGAGACTACAAGGCACCACACAACAGCGGCACACCTTCAGTAATATATGCAGACGAAGACAGACATGCAAAAAAAAGGGCTTTCCCCATTTCCTGTGTGAAGTGGCCAGGGAAAGAAAACTACTGTAAATAGCGAGGACACAAATGCTTAGCATGTTCTTGAGTTGGCAGTTTGTTCCTATTGTTGGCTTGGTTAGACCATTAGGCAAATGCTGGATGAATTTACAGAGAGAATAAAAGATTGGGGGGAAAAAAATTAAATCAAAGAGTGTGGAGAAGAAGGGAAAAAAAAAGACCAGAAGAGAGACAGACTAATTTTGTTGGTTTGAGGATGCATACGTTTGCTACAAAGAGACACACACACACATACACGCAACCAAGAGCTCTGGGCTTTGATCACTCACATGTAGAATGACTCCTTTCTCCAACAGGCTCTGTTTTTTGGCAGTCATCACAAAGTAATGCGTATCATCCTTGTAGTAGACAATATTTTCCAGGTCAATGCCTAAAATGATCAACAGAAAGACGCAGTGTTACATACCAAACACAATCATTTTCCTTTTTTTTTTTTTTAGCCAGAGCTAACAATCTCGACGTCATCTGAGCACAAGAGCAGCAATTACGCATTTCAAAGCACATAACCAAAGCCCCAGGCACATTGTCATGTCAGCGACAAACTGGCAGGCTTGGCATCAAACCCAAGTATTTTAATTGAGTGAGCTGACAAACTATGATTAGAGGACAGATTATTTGTCCAATTACTTTTTATTTTTGGCTTCAACTGCTCCCAGTTGCTTCCACTAGCTCGAGATCCTACCAAAACCTTTTTTTTTTTTGTTTCATGCTGTACCCAGAGGCCTTGTGCTGTATCACACAGTTACATAGACAAAAAAAAGCAATGAAGCAGAATGGAGCTGTGACAGACCGGTTGCTTCTCTGAGGTCTTGAAAGAACTTCTGATTGAAGATAAAGGCCACACCGCTGATCTCTTCAACCTTTGCCTCTGCCGTTGTGTTCCTGTTAATGAAGTTAGCAGTGATGGCGATGGCGAGCTTTCCCCGGAACTCCTTACGCCGGAACCCTGCAGAAGAGCACAAATGGTTGAGAAAGCAAATAAGGCCTCGAGGTCAGGAACCAGAACTAACTGAACTGTGAGAACATAAATTCAAAGCACAAATTGAAAAATAAGTTTAACAAATACATATATTTGCTACTAGAAACCTTTTTAAGTGCATACTATACATTGTAGGTGCATCTGGATATTCAATGCCTACTCCACAGACTGCCCCCTCCAAAACAGTCAAATTAGGGGAAACACCTCCACTGAGGTTTCTCCTTTGCCAGTGTGGCAATGTGTGTGGCCCCAGCACTCATTCGACAATTACTATTCTGTTGTGCTGGGAGATTAAATTCTGTCTGAAGTTGAATGCCGAATCCTGATAAACACAAGCAAAGATGTACACAGCCATGAGGAGCAGAGTGAGGTCGGGTACCCAACCACAGTTGCACACAAGTAAAATCATAATCATGCTGAATGGCCTCCATCTTGACTTATTTGAAACAAACAGTGCTGTTTTTGCCTTGCCTCATTTATTCAGCTGCGTTACTGAGGCATTATTCCCAGCCTGTGCATGCAAACTTGCCTGGTAGTGTGTTTCTCCTTCCATCTGCTCCAATGATGACGTCAAACTCCAGCTCGCTGACAGGGTGTGTCCTAGGGTGGACCTCAGCTCTCCAGCCTATTTCTACAAAAACACAGAATGTGTAATCAGGCAGAAATGCATCAGCAGAGTCAGGCTTGGAGGCTCTGACAGACAGTTCTTTGACACAAAAAAACAAACAAACCATGGCCTCTGTCCATTCATTTTTTTGGACACATTTGGCTGCAACTTTATTTACTTACTTTCACTCTCTTGGTCTTCAGGAGGCTCAATAAGGCTCTTAAACTCTATGTTCACATGGATCTCAATGCCCAGCAGGAGAGCCATTTTGAGCAGCATTAGCTGAAGCTGACGAATACCTACAAAGCAGACACAGAGAGAAAGAATATTTGAATTTACTTCCAAAAGTAAAACCTACAAATCACTTCCTACAAGCAAATGTGATATATATTTTTAGAAGTACAAGCAGAGGACTGCAAGAGTATCATGATTACTCACTGATATGATCGATAGCACCAGCACAGAACTTCCCATAGAACTTCTTGGCCCCAAGACCCCTGAGATCCTGGATGGTAAAGGGCCAGAGATGCAGCACGTTGTTTCTGGAAAAGGCATCTCTCTTCTCCAAAATCACAACTTTGGCCCCCAGGAAAGCCAGCTCGATGGCTGTACGGAGGCCGCATGGCCCCGCACCAATGATCAGACACTAAATATAGAATGAATCAGATGTTTCAGGAAGGATTTAAGGAGGCAAGCTAAATCAATCCCAAACTCTCAGTAGACCCATAACCCACCAAGTTCGAGGTACAAGAAAATTCTGATAGTAAAGACATCTTCCATTAGTGGAAAAAATAAAATAAAAGGCATCAAAAAACCTAATGAAAAGCCAAATTTTTAACAATGCGGATCAAATTTTTCAGTCTTTTAGCCAAAAACAGGAAAACAGGCCACAGTCAACCCACCTATTCCAACTACGGAAAACAGCAAGCTTCTAATTATGCAGGCTTACCTTTGTGTTGGCACAGGCACGGCCCTTCTTGTACTCCTTATGGCTGGCCCTCTTGTCCAACTTGGCCCAGAGGGCCTTGGCCTTCCAGTAGTTGAGTTTGGACTTGAGCTTGTGATAGAAGACCCTGTGATCACTGGGCTTCACTTCCAGGTGGTCACAGAGCTCCTGGAAGGCCTTGAGTGTGCCCTTACACGTGGACGCCTGGACAAAGTTGTCAAACAGGATATGGGACCGGCTCACCCCATCTCCTCCAGCTGCACGGGCACCTCCATCCCCCATGGTCCAGACTCACTGGCTGGGCTGTGAGGCCCCGAAACCCCCCCAGAAAGGGGCCTCTGGGTCCAGCCCCAGCTCTGGTAACACCCTCTCTCTGGTGGAGAGCTTTAACTCCCAGCCTCAGGAATCTTCATTCTGTCAGAGAGGGCATGAAGTAAAACAAAGTGAATAACAGAAGATAATCTGGCTGCAAAGTGTGATAATTTATCAAAAAAAGTGCGTTATAGCTATCAAACATTTTCAAACTGGTCAGCATGAAACCTAACATCGGTGATCACTGCTACGGTATTTTCACAGATGTGTGTGTGCAGTACAACCTGAGAAAATTTGTTGAACACTGAAACGAACAATTTTACACTGGTGCTTTGTTGTACGACACGTCACATCAACCACTAACTACATTCATTAGTCGTACAGATGAGAAGCTGCGATTAACGGTGTCTGATCTGACATGAAGAAAAACTTTATTTAGAAACCATCGATTTCAGGTCAGTTCCAGGAACCAATCTAAAGTTGCCTATGACTTCCTTTTTCTTTTGGCGCCCTCTTTAGGGTCATTCTGTCAATTTATCTAATGCCTCCAACCTGAACACTGTTTTAGGAGAAATATCTGGTACTATGGCTCTATGAATATGGACTAAAGAACTCAAATTAACAAATGATAGGTGCTTTAAGTCTCTAAAGTGTTTGGATGTCTCATCTCAGATTTGGAGGCCTGTGTAAACCACAATTTTGCAGGTCGGGACTCCATCTCATTTACCCAATACATTCATATTCATCCAATGAAATGTTTTGTTCACCTGTAATTTTTTTTTTTTTTAAATGAACTTGATGGATTCGGACTGAATGACCCTTAATGAAACTGACTTAATCTACTTAATTAAACATATTATATGTATGCTGGTTGCCTTCATTCCTCTGCAGCATCATGACCTTAACAAACCTTTTGTGTTTCTAAGCATGGAGCTTCCAGACACAGGAAAGGTACTGAACCCACACAAAGCCAGACAGGAAACACACAGGGCACAAGTGCATATATGTGACCTCATCACACAAAAAGACATTCCCGACACTGGAAGTGGTCAGTTCACCCTTAAAAACACTGTAAAATAACACAAAACCCTTCTCAGTCAAGGAAATGATCTAGCTTTAACAAGCTAGATGATGTGATAATTTTATCCACTAGGTGCAGCCCTTTTTGACGCTTTGCTGTGCTGTTCTTTTTAACCTCCAGGGGTAAGAGTTCATTCATGTTCACTGATGTCTGCAGTTTTGCTGTTATGAATGGGAATGTCCCGTGTAGAACAAAGTGGATTTGGAAGTAATGTATTAAAAACATCAGCTTTACCCAACATCAGAGCAAGTAAAAAAAAAAAGAGAGAGATAAGGATGGAAGACATCATACAAAGCTCTGTTTTAAAAAGCTCGGTTAGAAATTAAAAAAAGCACTGATGACTTAACACCACATGGTTGATCTAATTTTTTTTGGTGGTTCATTTGTTTTTTTTTAAACTAGCCGCAGCTCTATTTTGCATTAGCTCTGAGCAATGCTGCAGGAACCTGTCTTGTTTCTTTAACATGTCAGCTAGGAAAATAAAGGATTAAAAAGTTGACATGCTGGGAATAACTCCTGCTTACTTTCTTACAAAAGGTTAGATAAGAAGACAACATTTTATGTGTGTAGGGTAATGAACAAGCTACGGTCGGAATGTCAGCTAGTCAGATAGCATAAAGAATGGAAGCAAGGGCAGAAACTGCCATGGCTGTGCACACATGCATCATAATCTGGCAAAAGCAGTCATACTGGTGTAGCAACACAGTTTAGATGGGAGCACCTTTCAGGGCAATTATAGTGAGGTTAAAATCTATGAGATTTTTGAAGATGTTACTAAGTTGCTTAAATCCAGGGGCACACACATGTAAACTGACCCATTTTGATTTAACAGCTTGAGCTTTGTTCTGCACTGTCCAGGATGCTGAGCTAGTTCATGAAAGCCAATGTAGCCCTAGTCCCAGTAGCAACACATGATGAAAGGAAGGCAGGTACAGAGGTCAGCTGGCCTCCTTTTCACACCCTGCCAACTCCTCACTGCAGTGAAAACAGCGGGTCCTGGTTTTGGCTCTGCCTCAGTCAGTCAGGCTCAGGACTACAGAGAACAGTGCCAACACAAACAGGAAGAGCCCTTTACCAGAACAGCTAGCCACATCATTTCTTCTTCACCTTAATTTGTAATGTACAACACAACACACACAGAGCCATCTGCACCGCCAAAGTGTAAAAGTTTGTGGTTGAAGATCTGCATGCACATCTGTGCTCAGTGACAGTCCCTAGAGCATACATTTAGTATTTATATGCAAAATACTGGCACACACTAGTTCCTCTGTATGAAAGTAGAGATTCACATATCCTGTAAAATATGCACTTAACCTTTTTATTAAAAAACATTTTTAAACACTCAATTCACTTTGCTAGGACATTTGTTTTGTATATTATGACTTGTGTCTTCCCCACAGGAGCAGCTACGCTGAGAGACCAGCATTAGCATGAACAAGATTAGTCCACTTTACAGACTGTTGCATATTTTTGACTGTGTCCTCCCAGGTCAACACACTTCTAGACGTGGGCCTGGATGTCTCTACGAACCACCAACGCACTAGCATGTCCCGTGCCTCAGCCACATACCTCTGGCCACGAGCACGGAAAACCCCACCAACCTCCTGTTTAAAATTTTTGTTGACAAGAGGCAGCCAATCAGAAGAAAGCTGTCTAAAAAAGGAAGGCGAAGGGAGCTAAAACAACTTGTTTAATGGAGTTGCTTAAATGAGAGGCTGCACCAAGCCCCAAAATAAGATGGTTAACCTTTAGCTGTGCAGTCAATCATGCAAATCCACCTTGATAGAGTTTAAGAATAAATAATGCACAGTTGGAAATGAGCATAATAATTCCCCTTTAATAAACAATGGCCCATCATTTTCCTCTTTCCTCTTTCAACAGAACTCTAACATACTTGCATAAAAATATTAGGGTGTATAGCAATACTGGATCTGCATCAATCCAAACAATGTAGTATTGGTTGGGCTCTAGTACCAAGTCCAAACATCAAGGGTAAACTTTAGTTATCCAGTCAAATAAGCTGCTTTCAGAGGACCACCTATCTCTGACCCTCTGGAATACTTTCTATCAGCTAATTAATCAGATCATTAAAAACAAAACAAAACAAAAAAAAAAGCCTCAACTTTCTGTTCTAAATTCTTGAACAATCTTCTCTTTTGCTGATAAATATTAACCGCTGAGCAAACCAGAAGTAGCAAGGAAAAAACAAAAGCAGTAGAGGAAAACAGATGAGAGTAAACTTCTTTGAAGCGATACTCATGAAATAAAAATTTTTAAAAAAAGAAAATGTACAATTTACCTCAAAAAAGACCAACTTGGACAACTGACGGTTGGGTGACAACGTTTATGGAGACATAAAGGGCAAAGCATGGGAAATCAGAAGATGCTATGATATTCATGACACATTTCTGAGAAAGGCAACAGTAAATATCTAAACAATTTTAAAGTAATAGGAATGGCATGACTTTACTGTCTAGCGTACATTGTAGCACTGTGTGCACACGTGCGTGTCAGAAATAGCACAGCTCAGACAGGCACTCCTGCAACAAGCCGTAGCATGACACTACTTGATGACAACAATAAAGCTGGCCCAGTAATATAATTTGAATAATAGTAATGTCCTACAGAGAGCCATATGCACACTGAGCAGCAGCACCATGCGTTTTCATTAGGCTTAAAACTGGCAATTTTCAAGATTAGGCTTAAAACTTTCCTTTATGATCAAGCTTATAGTTAGGGCTGGATCAGACGACCCTGAACCACCCCTTAGTTATGCTGCTATAGGCCTAGGCTGCTGAGGGGGGTCCCATAATGCACTGTTTCTTCTCATTCACCTTTATTTACTTGTTTATACTTCACTCTGTACTTAATCATTATTATTAATCTCTGCCTCTCTTCCACAGCATGTCTTTTGTCCTGTCTCTCTCCACTCAGCCCCAACCGGTCGCAGCAGATGACTGCCCCTCCCTGAGCCTGGTTCTGCTGGAGGTTTCTTCCTGTTAAAAGGGAGTTTTTCCTTCCCACCATCGCCAAGTGCTTGCTCACAGGGGGTCGTTTTGACTGTTGGGTTTTCTCTGTGTTATTGTAGGGTCTTTACCCACAATAGAAAGCGCCTTGAGGCGACTGTTTGTTGTGATTTGGCGCTATATAAATAAAATTGAATTGAATTGAATTGAATTGAATTAGGGAATGGTCAGGAAGAGACCACACAGATGGGATTTAGGATACAGTAATTAAGAAAAGTAAGGATTTGGGCTGGGTCTCGCTTTATTCTATTCCAAACAAACTACTTTAAAGTGTACAGCAAAAATAAAGGAAACTCATGTAATGTTAGCTTCTTCTCCAGTAGGGCTGGGCGATATATTGAGTTTTTAAAAAATAAATATATTTTCATACGCGATATAAGATGAGACAATACCGTTTATATCGATATATCGCGTTACAGTCATACTTGTACATCCACCAGTTCACGTTGCTCTTCTCCCAGTTTGCCTCTGCACAACTTCACACTGCCCAGCCTCTCTCCGCTCCACCTGTTGATCTAATATTGATATTTATAATTTCTATATTGTTTATACTTATTGCTCTCTCTCGCTCTCTCTCGCTCTGTCTCCCTCCGTCTCTTCGTCTCCGTCTGTCTGTCTCCCTCCGTCTCCGTCTGTCTGTCTCTCTGTCTCTCTCCGTCTGTCTGTCTCTCTGTCTCTCTCCGTCTGTCTGTCTCTCTGTCTCTCTCCGTCTGTCTGTCTCTCGCTCGCTCGGTCTCATCAGGAGCATGCCCAGACGTTGTAGGGAGGTCATACAGGAACATGGAGGCCACACACAATACTGAGCCTCATTTTGACTTTTTTTAAAAGGACATTACAAAGTTGGATCAGCCTGTAGTGTGTTTTTCCACTTTAATTTTGTGCGTGACTCCAAATCGAGGCCTCCATTGGTTAATAAATTTGATTTTCATTGATGATTTTTGTGTGAATTTGTTGTCAGCACATTCAACTTTGTACAGAACAAAGTATTCAATGAGAATATTTCATTCATTCAGATCTAGGATGTGTTATTTGAGTGTCCCCTTTATTGTTCTGAGCAGTGTACAAAATCCTATTTTTCTTCAAAAATCACATCTGGAAAAATGAATGTTTTTCAAGCTGATGAAAATTTGCAGAGAGACTGTACTTACAACTTAATACTTAAACATCCTTTGCTTTTATACTGTTTTATAAATTCTACATGTTTTTACTACAAAGCCAACTGTTGTGCAGTTTGTTGTACATTTATTCAAATGTAAGCATCCGAGAAATTTTGCAACGTTAAACATGCTTAAAAATCAAAATAAATTGTCGATTACATTGCACTTGCTGGTGTACTTTTGTTTCTAAGCACAGTATACCCACTACAAAAATGTAGACAACATCACTGGTTCGTACGCTTTGGCATCGGCCGGACCCCCAGGTGTCCCTGCCTGCAGGTAAGAGGGCACCGCCATACGCGGCAGAAGTTGGTCTGTACCGCAAGTCACGTGACCTTAATAGCGGAAGTGGGTCTTTTTCGTGTGCTTGCAGACGCCACATTGAGCGGGTGGGCCCGTTGCTGTGATACGTCAGCGCGTATGTCTTCGGATTTATTGAGCTGGCTAAAATCCTGCAGATGGAACTTTGTTCATTCAGTCTGTCACAGTACTGGATGTGCAGGAGTGCACACAGGAGGAAGCACTTTCCAGTGAAGTACACTTCACCAGACTGGCTTTGTAAAGAATAAGTCAGCCTTTTGCTATTTTTGTTCTGCATCTTTTCTATTTACATTTTAATAGCACAGCTGTGAGTCTTTTTGTAGAGGAAAAGAAGCATTAATTTATTTGAGGAGCATTATAATTTAAATATGCCAAGAGTTGATTTTTGAGCAATTTTTCATGTATATCTACAGCTGAAAAATGTCTGACATTTGGGACATGTAGCTTTGACTCAGAAGTGCCTTTTTTTTTTATACCTTCTGGGAATAAAAAAAAATGATCGAGATATATATATCATATATCGCCATTCAGCTAAAAAATAAAAATAGAGATATTACATTTGGTCCATATCGCCCAGCCCTATTCTCCAGTTATCCTGACATCTGGATGAGCTGCAGGATTTCGCACATCCACAGAAGACCCACAGGAACTACACACATGCATGCCACCCCTGGCTGCATTACATCATCCGCTAATCTAAAAATAGGCACAGAGATCAGGCCAGTAGGCCTGTTTGTAGGCATGTTTGACAGCGTGATTATTTTGTAAACACTGTCACTATAACGGCCTATACAAACCAAATGTTTCCAACCATCATTTTCATTGTGTTGGTTCATTTTTTCCTCCTTTCGTTAACATTGCATAAACAATGTGATTCGTCTGTTTCTAATTTCATTTACATTCCACAGTCTTATACAGTCACAGATTTGAAACCTTAAAAGGTTCAAAACATGTCATTTCCTTTATGACTATGTGAGAACATATCGCTAAAGAGAATCAGACGAGCTTGCTTACTAAATGCTGACATGGTCAGTAAAACTCAACCCAGAGGCTTTGAGGCAGAATTTCTGAGCAGCCATACACACATGAAATAACTGAGAAGACTGGATTTAGAGCTTGTTTCTGTGTTGTGTGTACACCTTATCCTCCATTGATCCCCATCTCAGAGGAAACATAACCCATACAGATTCACCTGCCTCCCTCAGGAGTGAAAATCGCCACTATTATAAATTTCAAGCAGAACATTTATTCCATCTAACTTGTAGAAACCAAGGCTGACTTTACCATTTCTAAAAATCTATAATAAGAGCTAGATTTTACTGATTTATGTCTCTGCTCATTTCATCCCGTTTGCCTCAGGACAGGTTCCATTTGGCCTTTGTTCTTGGAAGTTAATGATCACCTTAACATCCCGTTTGTACTCATTACGACAGTTCCTGAAAATAACTAGACCATAATAACAATAATAATTAGACTGCAAGGCAACAACAGGTGTGGCCTATTCATGGGCTGCCTGCAAGCTGTAAATAGATCACACTGACAACAAAAGTGGAACAGTTCAACCCTAACTTCTTCATTTCTCGTTGGTCATATGTGCACAGAACTAAAACTAGCGATTAAAAAATGTTCACAACCATCTGCATGAAGCAAAGGTCTGCGGAATCCTTCCAAAAGTTCCTGTATCCAAATCAACTCCAGAAGTGGACACAATCGAAGTTGCTTCAAGCCACATCCCTATGGAGAGCCGTTTCATTCAAAATGAAATAAATAAATGAATACAATAAATAAATACTGCTATTGATAAGTTATTAATAAATATTTCATGAAAAAAATAAATATCCCCATGAAATAAAATAATTTTTTTTTTTACCAGGAGAGCCGTTTCAATTTGAATGAAACGGCTCTCCATACATCCCTGGTAAAAAATAAAATAAATAAATAAATTCTCGTGCTTTTCACTGATCCTGCTGACAGCTACCCATAGGAGGTGATAACCCAGCACGCCAAAACTGTAATAAAACACCTACAGCTTAAGATAGTGGAAGACTATAGTCAGCATGGTGTAAATATGACAAGACTGACCCGAGGGTTGCGGCAATAAGAATGGTGGCTATTTATGGTTATTTTCTACTAGTAAGCATAAGCATGCAGATAATATGAATGTGACTAACCGGTACTCAAATCTCCCCGTCAGCACTACGGTCAACTTTTCTGGGAGAAATCCCAGACAATGTGATGCCTACAAACACAATTTCCTCATCAAAGGAGTAGCATCAGCATGAGTGCACAGTTGTGCATAATAATAAAAATGTAGTTCAAGATGCAAAAAAACAAAAAAAAAAACTTAAAAGAGGGCGCTTTCTTGTAGTGCATCCTTGTATTCTTATTTCACAAGGACTGAATGTTTGACCTACATGCTCATCATCAGTGCTTGCAAACCACAACCGTAAACAACTAGAATGAACCTCTTGTGTTTAAATGCCTCCATCAAATAGTTATGTTACAGTTTACATCCATTTTTTGTCTAGAATCACGTTATGAAATGAAGATCACAAAATTACGGTGTCACCAATTAAGTACTAATCCAAATTTTAAAGATGATCATGATGCTTCTGTTTCTGGGTTATGGTTGTGGTTATAAAAAACATTTACAAAATTACAACCTGAAAATAGAATGCCTCTAGCTATGGCTGTCACCAACACAGAGGTATAAACAGGTGCGGATGTAGACCTTTGGTTAAACTCCATCCAACAGCAACAGTTATCACAAGAGTTGTTAGAAAATGGGATGTACAAATACCAAAGTACAAAGCATATTTTTCTAAAACCAGGAGATTAAAAAAAAAAGTAGCTTAAATATAATTATCTGAGATAACAGTAATAATGACTTGTCACTCCACACATTATTGCTCCATGTTGACAGCATAATGCACATTAAAATTTAAGTCAACAGCATGTACAAAATACCAAACTCATGAGCGGACATAGTCATTGGGAGTTTAGCTGTAAATACAGCAGAAATACCAACACAGACATTATTTGAAATCATGTATGGTGATTTTGTCTGATAAAATCCAACCCACACACACTCTGGTAGTAAAAAAAAATAAAAAATCTTGTGAATGAGGCCCACAGATGAAGAGGGAGAGCTTGATTGAGCGCTATAGGCAACTGAGGGGTGATGTGGAGACTAATTTCTATATTCCTAGATTCGTGGATAGTAATTGAAGCAAAGCAGTGTTCAATTTTAAGTCATGAAGAAAATATTTTCAAAAATGACAGAATGACTTTAAAACTCTACTACATACGTAATTAAACATAACTGCTACTACTCATAGAATCTAATCTAAAAGCATAAAGTGGTTGCAGGAAATAAGCACTCCAGGATTAATGCTGGTCCCAGTCTGCTCAGTTGTGCTGCCAAGACAATCCTCAATTAAGCCCAAATCCGGTCTTAAATGAATCTGAGCCTCATTGCATTTCTGAATCTGCTGGACTATATCCAACCTTTTTTCCATGGAAATAAATTTTAAATGGAATGTTTTTAAAAGCCCAATATAAAGAAATTCACCCCAGAATAACTGAAATGGCTCAGGGGAACAGTTTCGAATGACTATGGGTCTTTTGTACAATGTCCATATTAGTAACTGCCTCAAGGGAGTCTGGGCACAGGCTCAGCCTGCTCTTGCTTGCTTATGGGTGTCAAACATGCTCAATTAGAGCTTCCTGGCAGCACTGGCCAAAGCCATTTAGTTTAGGAATCCTCTCAAATTCAAGCTGAAATGCCACTTCTCCCACTTGTGTGCCTTTCATAACAAGTGTAGAGTAGGCAACAGCTATAAATACAATGAACCATAGATGGTGGAAAAATGCAAAACATTATGAAGCACAGCTTTTACTGCACCTGCGTTATCAATAGCACTACTCATAAAAATCTGCATGGGTTTTCACTTTTGGTTAGGTGTGATGATCATGTGTACAATTCATACCTGAGCATTTATTAAAGGGTATGTATCTGGTTACCTGCGTACTCACAACCATTCTTAAGAGTGAACTAGGAAGTGTAATCTGAGACTAGTAGTCAACACAGACTAGTCTCCTTGGATTAGTTATGACTAGAGTTGGGGCATGCAGGCAAGAAGAGAAAGAAGATTATTAATCTGACTGGCAACTGGACTTCAATTTAGGGCTGCAACTATCGATTATTTTAGTATTCTATCGATTAATGGACGGAGAACAACTCAGACGGAGGAGTTTTTGATGTCACACCAAACATCTCTCTGCATACTAATCCAGGAAGAATGATGGACAGAATCAAAACAGACAGGCTGTTAAACCTTAGAGGTCTTATAAGTCAGTTGCACAATGAACACACAAAGGCTAACCCATAGATTTTTTTCTTTTATTATTATTATGGGAAAACTGAAACTACAATTCTGCTCACTCTCTCAACTTTCCTCACTCACACCATATTAAATACACCTCACAGAGGACCAGCAACCAGAGAGAATGCAACACCCAATTCAACAAACAAGTAGGCTGAAAATAAGCAAGCAAACTGAAAAAAATTGTTATTCCTGGTACAGATATTGTGTTGTTTATTTGCCAGTGTGGTTTAGGACTGCAACTTAAGATTATCTTGGTAGTCGACTAGTCAATTTCTTTGATTAGTCAACGATTATTTCAATCTCTCTTCACCTTTTCAAGCCTGCCCACCTGTGAATATCACCTCGTCGTCTCTTCTCACAATTAAAATAATGACCCATAAAAATACGAGTTTGAAACCAAACCAATGTATTTTTAACATTAATGTGACCATCACAATAAATATCAAATAAACAATGCATATCAAAGTGAATGCAATTTTTATTTTTAAATGAAAATATAATGTGCAAATTTGTAAATAAAAATGGCCTCTGTCCAAAAGTTCAAATAAGGCTTTATATTAAATCAAAGATTTTTTTCCGTCCAAAACAAATGAAAAGTTTACAGATGATTCAGTTCATGAAGGGGTTTACTATTCAGAATGAACGCCAATATTAATCTTTTAAAAAAAAAAAAAAAAAAAGTTCTTATTTCTGGGTTTTCTTTTTTCTCATAGTGTCACGTTATTCCAAATCAGCAATGGAAGATACTGTTCCAGTCACAATACACCACTTGACCCAATCCTTTTATTTTTCGATATTCTATTTCTTTCCAGATTTACCCACATCAATGGCTCATTAAAAAAAAAAAACTTTTACATTAAATATAATCTTTAAAAAAAAAATAGGACTGGCAACAGCGAACTACAACCAGCACAAACCATAGTCTTGTCACATCCATGCTTACTTTCTCTAATCTCTGCTTGTGGGTGCGGCTGTGAGGAGTTCAGATGGTAAACTGAGATGGTGTTACAAGGGAATGAGCAGAATTTCTGACTAACAAGTGCCTTTATTCAAACCTACCCTAGCCCTAACCTTTTACTGGGGTCAATCATCCTCAAGTTCTTCATTTTGACAGAGTGCTGTGAGACAGCTACAGGGAGCGTGGAGTCCAGGTATGCAAGACCTACTCTCAACAGTATGAGGTTTACCCAATGAATGAGTATCACTAAAACATATACTGTTTTTCAAGCAGTCTGTGACAAATTATTCCATTGGCCCTGTTCGGTTAATGTACAACTCACAGTATAACTAAGCAATGATTTTTTTTGTTAACCAATAAAATAAGTCACAAGTGCAGCTTTGGTTGTGATCAGGATAAAGGCTCCAGAAGAATGTTTTCTTCACTTGGAGATGGAGAAAATAAAGTGTAAATAACATGGTTAACTAAAGTCCAACTTAACTGATCTAAATTCATCTTCTGCCTACATAATCTTTTTAGCTACAAGATGTACCTAAAATATTACCTGTAAATATTACAGTACAATATACAAGTATAGAAAGTGTGGCCTTCTTCCCAACCTCACAACGCTCAATGATTTCATGTCCCTCCCTCTCCCAAATAGTTCCGCACAACCAGGATCAGAAGAAATCCAGACCTCAAGTGTGAACTGTGAAGAGCTGCTAGAGTAGGAAGGTAACTAAAACAGCCACAGAGTGCCACGAGGCATGCTTGCTTTATAGAAGAAAGCATGAAAACAGATTTCTTCCAAGTTACACTTTACTACCGGTTACCTATTTCAAGGTGGTAGGATAATCATGCTTGGCAGGTGTCCTTGGACACAACATGAAAACTGGGAGTGAATCATGTTTTGTTTAATAACCACAAATGAGTAGTGGGAGGTGGATTAACTGGAAAAAACTGAGTCACAATTCATTCCAAAGTAAAAGGCGACAAAGGGTAAATGGTCTAGTTCTTATATAGCGCTTTTCTACTCTAACTAAGCACTCAAAGCACTTATACAACTTGGGTTTCAATATCCTGCCCAAGGATGCTTTGGCATGCAGCCCAGAGCAGCCAGGAATTGAACACCCAACCTTCTGATTAGTAGGGGACCGGTTCTACCTCCTGAGCCACAGCCACCGCAAGTCATAAGTCTTGTGTAGTTTGGTGCAGCTGATCAAAGGTCCTCACACTTACAACCAAACCCTAGGACTCAAGAAAGGAGTTCAGATCCATATTTTAAGCAATCAATCTACAAGTCCTGTTCTAGTTGGTCCCAAGTCTATTTAACATCTTGTACAACAGCCAAGTGGATCTTGGGCCGGTCTGTGAACATATGACACCCAAAAAAAAACAAAAAAACAAACAAACAAAAAAATGCACTGGCCACAATGACTTGCATAATGACGCAGAGCTGAGCAGAGAGCACAGATGATAGCAAATCAGCAGCCCTAACAAGGAAAAGCGATCATAGTTCAAAAAGGCAACCAGCTAATGTTATCTTTATTATGCTAGATGCAACATAACAATAAAGTTGAAGTCTGGTTTGTCATCCCTGATATGACATCATGCATTGCAGCAAGTGGAGGTTAAAATGGATGGACACGTGGATAATGAGTGGATCCGTCAAGCTGTTTCAACCATCAAGAGACCAGTAACAGAAAACCTGATTCAACCATCTTGGCAAGAAAGATGGATTATAACACCACGGTCAGGCAGAGGGGAGAACTAACATTACAACTGATAAGAAGCAATGTTGTTGCCATGACAAATGTTAGGAATTTAAAACCAATTAGCTATGAAAGCAGTGCCAATGAGATCTTTGGCGACTGGGTTGAGGGCTTGGTTCTGCAACTTTTGAAAAATTGATGGTTTCAGGTAGTACATCTGCAGGTCTCATGAGCCTGAATAAAGTCGAGTGGACTTTTTACATTTTTTTTTCCAGGTATTTTTCCAGGTATTTAAACCCTATAGTGGGGGTTGTCCTCTTGGGGGTGGTTGTTGACCCACTATTGCTCATGCGCATCATCACCAGGGTTTTAGACAGGGGTCAACTCAGTACCGACCAGATGACCAAGGCAAGGTGAAGGGGTGGAGGGAAAAGAAAAAAAAAAAAAACACCACTACAACACCAGACTGAAAATGTTCCTCTAAGGCGGAAGGGAAAGAAAAGGAAGCTACACATGTCAACATGTTGTTATCCCAACTGGGCTTTTATCAAATCAGCGAATATGTCAGACACCAACTAGGGAGAATGACAAACAGAACAACAGTGTTATGCATTATGTAGCAGGTTTGTCAGAGAAAAAGGAGTAAAAAAAAAAAAAAAAAAAAAAAAGGAATCCATGTCCACTGTGAACAACCATCACTGAACAGAGGTGGTTGCTTATGACACCAACTGTAAGTTACCTACAGTGCAGTCCTGAGAACCCTTCCCAGGCACCTCAACCCCCAATCACACTACTTCAGGTGACCTCAACAGGTCACTTGATAGAGTGGGGTAAGATGTTCCAGGGTTCTAGCTAGCAGCTGATCGCCCAGCGCTGCACCTGGCTGAGCTGTTGTCATGCCAGGCTGAGAATTTCAGCTGTTAGCTAGCGGAACAGATTGCTATCGTCACAGTTTGCTAGCACAGTTTAATGCTGCCATTAGCACTAGCAAGCGGCCGTTCATTCTCAAAGAGAAAAACAGTACTTCCCAAATGGCGAACTACCTCTTTAAATACTTATCAACCACTCACAAGGGTAACTCTTTTTCCTCTTAAGAGTTGGGAGGGTGGTTGCGGTATCGGTGGAGCTGTTGTAAGCTAAAACCATGAATAATTACAAAGGTATAGACTAACCGAGCCACAGACATTGAAACAAATTCCTATCATAACATTACAGAATGACTTTGTGTGAGGGTCACTGTATAGTGGAGACTATTCAGAAGTTCACCCCTACACATTTGATAAGAATCATAGACTGTTACAGTAATTGGGAAACAAGGTAGCTTCTGCCTACTGCTGGAAACTCAGTCAGGTCAGCTCCACCCTGAAGGGGAAAAATGCACCAGGAAAGACTAGGTCTGTGTAGGTCTGTTCAATTTCTTCTGGAAAAGACCACTTAGTGGGCCTGTTTCTCCATCAGCTTTCCCAGAAAAGAATTTGTTTCCTGTCCACAAAGGCAGATAACAAGCCCCCTAGGCTCCTTCACACAGAACTGGAGGGTGCATGTGAAATATGATGTGGTCTCCAGAGAGAGGAATGGTTTACCGGTGTGAAAGGACCAGGCTTGGGAGGAAAGTTAACAACTATAGGCTTAGCAGCTGCTACATGCCCCCTGAAGACTTACAGTTGAAAAGGACCTGCTGTTTTTATAGGTGTAAGAACATAAAGCCACATCAGAGTAAGACCTGAATGTTTACAGTATGGATTAAATCTATCAGGCTACAGCAGCTGCTTGGTACTGCCTCAGGTAATACTGCCAGGCTCGCCTATGCCAGCCCTTTAGTGTTGTAGAACTAAAAACGCATTGTGCTTCCAGTGTAGTTAGAGATCACTTCCTGAGACCCATCTCCAGGAGAGAAGAGAAACCATAACCATGTCCCTGAAAAATGGGGTTTGTGAGGTACCTGAGAAAACACACACAGCAAAGAAAAACCATAACACAGAGAGTCTCAGCAGTCTAATTGCTTGTCACGTGGAGGCGTATAGGATCCAAGTTTCTACTGCGCTGGCTGACGTAAGATTGCAGACTATAGAGTTCAAGGATCAGCAGAGGGGTAACATGTCTCATTGGCATAGCCTCAGGAATGCATTTGTCATACTGACCTACTTCTGATCTCTAAGGTGGAAGAAACAGCCAAGAAGTAAGTCTTTAATCCAGAGCTGTGGGAAATCAAAAAAGCAAATGGACAAGAGCCATGTTGTAAGTCATACAGCTTTAGCCAGTGATTGCTATTATTCCACCAAATCTGCTCTGCACAGTTTCTTGCTATTAAAGGAACGTACTGAGCACTAAGTAAATAAAAAATAAAAAAAATAGTGGCAGATAAAGCAACTACCTCACACTTTTTTTTTTTAGGAGCTCAAAAACCTTAAAGGGTGGAAATTACGCCTCAAAAACAGAGCATCTTCCACCAGACTGTTTGGCTTCATGTCGGTATGACTCAGCACTCAACACAGGAATATACTCATCGTCACAACCTGATTCAGTACTTCAGTACAAAGTCGAAATGGTAACTGGATATTCATTCGTTACCTCACAAGTGTTTGCTAAAGAAAGGGAACCTCAAGCAGTTCACAACATTCCTTTTAATTCTGGTTACAGCCATCTCTCCTTGTAAGGACCTAGTGCAGGCTAGACCTGCCATAACATGCATAGTAGTTTAATATTGTGGTGGGGTGGGGGGTGGGAGCACCCAGGCTCAGATGAGTCAACCACATCAACAAACTGCTGGGCAAATGTACCAGAGAGCTGGGATACATCCAGCTGCTCGTGACACAGCAAGAGCTGCCTTCACAGGACTTCCTTCCTTCCTCCTGTCCTTTCATCCAGCACTTTTCCCCATTTCCACAATATACTGCAGGTTCACGGGGGGTCAGAGTCAGTCAGTAAGGGGTCAGAGTGAGTCAGCATCATCATTTCCCCACATAAACCCACACCATTTTCTACAAAAAGAAAAGAAAGGAAAAAAAAGTATGCCTCATCAGATCCACGCTGTGATGTTCTGGTGTATTTATGGTGGTTCGCTGGTTGTGTTTTTCATACAGAAATTGAATTTTAAAGGCAAGTTTGCCACTGCAACATAACAAAATAAGATGCACTACAGTTTATTATGTTTAAATCTAAGTTAACACTCATGTAGCAGAGCACACTGCATGCTTGACTATACTTACACTATATTGCCAAAGTAGTTGATGTCTGCCTTCAGTTTAGTGACAACCCATTCTTAATCCATAGGGTTTATATGATGTCAGCCCACCTTCTGCAGCTATAAACGCTGCAATTCTTTTGCAAAAGCTTTCCACAAGGTGTGTGTTTATGGGAATTTTGACCATTCTTCCAGAACTGCATTCATGAGGTCACACACTGAAGTTGGACAAGAAGGCCTGGCTTGCAGTCTCCGCTCCAATTCATCCCAAAGGTGCTCTATCGGGTTGACGTCAGGACTTTGTGCAGGCCAGTCACACCAAACTCGCTCATCCATGTCTTTATGGGCCTTGCTTTGTGCGGTGGTGCACAGTCAACTTGGAATAGGAAGGGGTCATCCCCAAACTTTTTCCACAAAGTTGGGAGCATGAAATTGTCCAAAATGTCTTGGTATGCCGAGGCATTAAGAGTTCCTTTCACTGGAACTAAGGAGCCGAGCACAATTCCTGAAGAACAACCCCACACTGAGGTCAGACAAGTCCCATTCTCCTGGCAACTACCAAACTCGTCCATGAGACTGCCAGATGGAGAACTGCAATTTGCCACTCCAGAGAACACATGCTGCATCCGATGCTTTGCATTGCACTTAGTGATGTAATGCTTGGATGCAGCTGCTTGGCCATGGAAACCCATTCCATGAAGCTCTCTACGCACTGTTCTTGAGCTAATCTATAGGTCACATTAAGTTAGGAGGTCTGTAGCGATTGATCCACTCTGTGTTTTTATGTAGCCTACCACTTCGTGATTGAGTTGCTGTCCTTCCCAACTGCTTCCACTTTGTTGTAATACCTCTTAACAGTTGACTGTGGAATATTTAGTAGCGAGGAAATTTCACGGAGGGACTTGTTGCGTACGTAGCATCCTATTATGTTGCCATGGAAGTGATTGGAACACCTGAATTCTGTGATTTTTAAAGGATGAGTGAATACTTTTGTCAATACAGTGTATGTCAGTCTTCTCTTCAGAATGCCAAACTGCAGCCAGCCACCAAGCAAACATCCTCCCCTACTCTGCGCCACATCCTGGTCTCAGAGGAAAACTGCTAGTTATGATAACACGAAGGTGCAAACAGACATACTACAGCCCAATAGACTCCCACCTATCCAACTGCACCCTCTAACCTCAGAGTAGATGTACAAAGTCAAGCATCAGTGCAGCTACAGCGTAAAAAAGAAAGTTCTTGAAACGTGAGAAACAAAGGTTCAATACCGCCAATCAATAGAACAAATGTCCAATCCCTCAAATGGGACAGGATAATAGTCTTTGCCCTGTCAGGTCAAGACCCTAATGCTGCACAGACTGACTGCTGCTGCTGCTGCTGTTGTTTGGGGTTGATGTATGGGCCCCATCTGGAGTAATATAGTATTAATGTTAATGTCAGTGTGCAGTCAATCATCAAAAGCAAAAATGACAAGTAAAAGCACGCCTCAGTCAGGCCCTGGAGGAGACTTTGTCTCATTTAATGCCAAGACCTCTAAACTCAGCCACAGACCAGGTACTGAGTTCTGAGAGAGTAAAAAAATCTAAGTTTTTACGGCTACGTGAGATTGTACGAGTACAGCACCGGTACTCTATACAAGCCTCCTGTACTAACATATTTTGTCCATTCAAAGTCAACGCATCAACATATACCTAACACGACTTCTTTCCAGGTAAGTTGTAGGGGTGTTGTTACCAAAATAATGCTGACAAAAGTGGCGACATTTCTCAAATATCACGTCTGATTACGGAAGATTTACATCATTAGATTTGCCCGCTCAGGTAAATAGCGTTTGTACTACATGCTTGAGAGACTGATATATTTGAGTAGGAGTGACTACTACCACCATTCACTACATTCCACAGGCTGTCCCATTAAAACCGAGGATTTCATCTGTGGTGCACCAGAAGAGCAATGTGCATGCTCGTCGCACTAAGAAATTTGAGATTTGTAACCGGTCAGCGCAGTTAACTCGTTAAGCTGCTCTATTAAAATCAACAGAGCGTGACATTCCCAAACGTGGAAAGGTGCAGCCTGCGGATAGCACGGTAAAAAAAAAAAAAATCCACCGTTTGTCAAACGACCGAGAGAAGCGTGCATTCTTACCTTTGAATCCCATGTTTACAATCCGATCGCGTATAGCTGTATTGAATCCATTTTCGTATGTAAACCCAAATTTCACAGTTACGTCAAAACCAGGACGTCTATTTTTTTCGCTCGGTAGGAATCTACAGAACAGATCAACACAGCACAGAAGGCGCAACTTGAAACTGACGGAGAGGGAGCCGTCGAAACCATAACGCCGACAAGGAGGGGGGAGAGCTCAGCTCTATAAATAACGACATATTACTGAAATTTGATTGGCCAAATAATGTTACTGTATTTCATGTTTAAATAAGAGTAAAATACAGTAACGGAGTGTATACTGAACAGAGACGACTCTGTTCTAGTGTGTATCTCAATCTTTCTAACAACATAGGGTGCGAACCCCCGCTCCTCCTTGAGGTGAGCCTGCGTGTTTTAACTCAGTTTAATCCAATTGGTCTCTTCCAACGTGACGCAGCAACAGTGCTGCCGAAGCATTAAACGTGGTTTGCACAGCAGGGTAAGGCTGGCGGGATTTCACTTAATATGACATATGTCAAGTTTTTTTATTATTATTTTCAGTTACTCTAAAGTATTCAACGCTACCTGTTGTTCGATTCTGTATATTGACTTAACAAAGGAATTTTTTTTTAAAAAAGGGGGGAAACCTGAGAGTCCTGATAGGATGATGATAAATGATTGCTGATAATAATAATTAGCCTACACATAAATGGGTGATAACTGTGAAATTGTTCACTGTGCTATTACTTGATTTTATGTATCACTTATCTCCCATCATGCTGAGAATGAAGTAAGTCTAGATAGCTGAGTTATCAGAGTATAGGCACATGATTCAAATGAGCACCTAGGAATTTTATATGGCCAGTAAAATAAGCAGGCTGGAGGGATAAGGCTACATGACATGAAGTAATGGTTAACGTCCCTGAGATTTGTGCATCTGTTGTGTCAGTCTTTAAGTTTCTTTTCCACTGTAGGAAATCTTGAAAATATGATTCCAAAGGAAATTCCAAAGCTCATTTGTTTGTTTTCTAACAAAGTATAGACCCAGATTGTGCAGTGGTTTCAGAGGGGCTGAAGTTTGCCTTAGTGGAAAACCATAAAATTACAATTTGGGAAAATTATAAGTTTTAAACAATCACTTTCAAATGGCAAGAAACAGTTTAGTGAGTCTTTGGCTGCTTCCCACAGACAGAAATATGCATTACTGATACACTGCTTTTGTTTCAGCCACAGCGCAGTCCAAGACTCCAAACTACAAAAAACGTATTGTTGTCATACATCAACGGTTTCCCACTCTAGGCTGCAAATGAACCTTGTCAAAGGAAAGGTCCTTATTAACCAGTCAAAATCACTACTGGTTCAAAAAATTTAAGCTGGATCACAGGCAAGCAAAAACAGTGCAGTCTCAGAAATGTGTCAACTTGAGATAAATTGCATCCACTTGGATCAGAAAAAGACTTTATCTATATTCTCTGTAAAGCGCTACATTCTTTGGCCATGTTGGACGGAGGAACCCTTCAGCCACTATCAGCTCTCGGCACATTACAGGACAACCTCCCATCAGCTTATGTCACAGGACAGATAGTCTGGCTGGTTTTTAAGAGTAAACAAAGACACAAGGCACTTGTAGTCCATGTTTAAACTGCAACTTAAATACAGCAAAGTGGCACATATATAAATAAATCTGTGGAAAATATTAGTCCCGCCTATACAGGGAGGAGATAAGATATAGGGATATCAAAAACAGTTATACAAGAAAAGATAAATGGGCAGAAGTCAACACTGTATAATGCCATATACTAAACAGATTATTATAGATAAGTCACATATAATTGGTTTACAGGCAATTTTTGTTGAAACATAATGCAGACAATAAAATAATTATAAGTACCTCGGCAAACATTTATTATGAGAGCTACAAAATGTTTTCTTCAATGTTAAGACGCAACTTTAATTCGGGTCTGTAGCACTTTGTATCATATCCCATGCATGTTTTGCAATATTAGTGTGAGGTTCAAATGTAAGATAATGTAAAACAGCAACATTTTGACCATGAACGGATTTGAAGCTAGAAAAGCTCACGGTTTCTACCACCCCAAGGACATTTTACATACAGTATGAGGTTTGCAATCAGAACAAACTGTCCTAGTTGAATTTGCAAGGATTTGCTAATTAAACAAACCACAGGGGGGCACAGAGTGTCAGCCAGGTCTAATTGTGTGGAAATGAGCGAGACAGTAAAAGGAAGACAGACTTGGAGGAGTAGAGATTAAAAAAAAACCGACACGACTAAGATGAGCAGTCGGAGGCTGAATGACTTGCCGCCAGATCATAATACAGCTGAGAGAGTTTCACCATATTGTGAAACTGCCTCCAATTGCACTGAGCAAATTGGTTCCCACCACGCCTCTGTTCACTGTTAAGGTCTGTCGTCAGCTTTTGACTTTAGGATCAGTGGAAGCTGAGTGAGGCATGCAGACAAAGGGTTGTCTACCTAAGGTGAGGCAGGCTGCATGCACTCTCAACATCACAAAGGAATTACTGATGCCATCCCTGAAATCTTCAAAGGCATCTGCCATGTCACATTAGCCAATACTGATGACAATGGGCTGCATCAGATCTCCTTTCATCCGCTTGCAGTGCAGCAGGTGAAAGAGGGTAATAAAAGGTGAAGTACTCACTGTACTGAGTGAAGACAGGTACAAGCTGTAGATCCAAAAGCTATTCCTCTGAATGGGATTGTTGTCTTTTTATCTTCCTTCCTCCCTTTCCTCTTCCCTTTCTCCCTCTCCTCCTGCCTTCTCTCCCCCCCTCCCCTTCTCACCACAGCAAGATGCTGCCTGGACCAGTGCTCGTTGTCATGGTAACCGAGACGGGGGGGGGGTTTCTCATGTGACCAGAGCTCCTTGAGTACTGATTGGCCAGATGCACTGAAATAGGGAGGGAGAGATGGGGTGGAGGGCATGATGTCACATGCCCACCAATTCACAGATTGGAGGAATCCTGAGCCGGGCAGCCTGCAAGCACATACAGACACAATGGGGATCTTTTTCCGGTGGGGTTGATCTGAAGTGGAGCACTTCCACCGTCAGGAAGCGTCTCCTTGACTGACTGACTGACTGACTGACTTGGTGGTATGGTGACTGACTTAAAGGGATTTTGGCTCGCTGATGTGAGATGGCTCTGGCCCAACTCCCTTTACTTTTTGCTCTCATCTGCAACACTGCTGCTACTGCTGCTGCCACTAAAATGCTCTCCTAACTGCCAGGATGCAGTGTTACATATGAGATTGTTCATATGTGGCAGCTTTACCTGCTGGGCCTACCACTGTTCATCCTCCTACTGGGCCCACTCTATTTATAGAACTGCAGAAACCAGACAGACGCAAAACTGCTGCTATTCACTCTTAGACAGTCACATTCATACAGCGCTCAACAGCAAAACATTGAGACATACAATGCAGAGGCAGAATGCCTCCATTACTGGTGCCGATAAGAGCGTTCAGCTATTTCCTGAAATAAAAAGTTACATTCATGCTACACATTTTACTTTTGTCATAAATCTGATGTGTTCTAGAGGTTTGAAAGTAGTGATGGGGGGGGGGACACAGGAATTAAAGGAGCATTCAGCAGAACCCGCTTTCAGTGTTCCTTTAAGCAGTAAAAGCTTCAAGGAACGCGTTCATGTTTTATATCCCTTTTGAGGAGAAAGTAGGACTCTATTAATTTCACGCTCATTCGCAGCGATGACATGAGTAATCATGGTCTGAGCCTGTTGTCCAGACTCTTGTGTAACAGTTTGGGATTGGTCCAGTTCAGCCAGAGATGAGAAATGTTCTTGAATTATGTTTGTTTCTCTGAGCTGATGTCATGTTTTGCCTTTTTGAGACACTAAGCAACTCACAACAAGTCTCAATAATCCTGATTTGACAAAGTCCTCAGAGTTGGTGGTCATCTGGATTGCTTTATTTTGGCCGTTTTGTTTTGCAGTGCAACTGTAGAGAGTCATTCCCACCACTGACGTGCATTTTTTCAGTAAAATAAAAAATAAATTCTCTTCTATGCCACAGAAAATAACAGATTTGTTCTTAAAACACAGAAATACACTTGAGTGCATATTTTCACTGTAAATACTCTGATAGTCTTGAACCTTTTCTTCACCCACCCCACCCACACACACACTGTCTGAATCAATCAGAACCGCGGCTCAAACATCATGCTCCAGCGACAACCAGGGCTATGCATAATGCACCCATTTTCCTCTAATGCTAACTGGGCAGTGAGTTATATTAATAAAACATGCACCGCTGTCTCCAAAGCCATCTGTTTCTCCGCACCCAACGGGCACTGCTCACGTGAAGGTGTTATTCACTCTCATCAAAAGACCATTTTATTCAACAGAATAAAAAATGCAGGACTTTTTGTGGGCACAAGCTGCTTGCTGAGTGTGTCCTTGTCTTCCATCTATATCATGTCTTTGCTGCAAAAAAACCAAAACCTAAAAAAGAAACCCTCTGCTGAGTGCTGTCTTGATTCTTTGATATATTTGATGAAAGAAAAGCAGGAATTTGTATATAAAGAAAATTAAAATGTTGAACAAATATGTTTTATGTGTGGTGATTGAGTAATTATTTGCAATTGTAACTATAGGTTAAAGCAGGTTTAGCTGTCTAAAAGGACTGGAACAAAATGAAAGCCATAAGGAGAACATCACCGTTCCTCTCTTCTCCTCCGATTCTCTCAAGTCTTACTGCACTTACGCTCTGATCTCTTCCTTCTTGTGTGCGGATGAATGAAAAGACGATGAGATCAGTGACACTAATAAGTGATCTCATCGTGTTCATGGGCAGCCATCAGGAAGCTGTTACAGGCCATTGAGCACTAAGCTACAGAGGAGAAGGAGGAGGAGGAGTTGTTGGGGAATGACAAAAATAAATCTTCCTCATAGGCTTGATCTTACTTGGGGGATTCATGTTTAATTTTCAGAGCATATTAAAACTGAAATCAACTAATCAATCAATGAAACCATCAGTAATCTTAAATAACATGCATGGCTGTTACTTGTCAGTGTCCAAATTTATCGCACATGAAAGTGAGGGTAAAAAGTTTGAGTGGTGAAGAATTGAACCAGATCACACTAGGGGTTTAATAAATTATGGAGGCAGGCGCATTAAAGTCTGAGACCATTTTTCATAATGGTAAACTTGCATTCTTTTTTTTTGGATGCAAACTGAAATAAATCAGCCAAAGGCACACAATAACCGAGGAAATGCTTAGATATGAATAAACAGGACTCCAGTAAACTGGTCAACAGTGCACGACAAAGATGTGTGAATGGCTTTTTTATAGGGGGAAATTATTTGATCCTCCAGATAAACACAACATGAATTCTCTCAGTCCAAAAGAATGATACTGGAAAGGGCTTCAAAGAATGGTATCAGTATGTAACTTGAACGTTTAATTTCCTCCAGAACCATGAGCACTAACCCTGTGCAAACACCACGTAAATCAGCTCCAGTCGGCTTTCCCCCCCGGGCATGAAGAAAAGAGGGAGAGGTTATGAGAGAGTGAGGTGTTTGTGTGTGAGATGGTAGGGGGCTCAACAAAGGAAATCGGTGAACAAAAGTTAGAAAGTGAAAACACACCTACCCACAAAGTCAGAGAGAGAGCGAGAGAGACGGCAGACAATGGGTGTCAGATTTCAGGAGTTTAGGCTGCGTCTACGGTCAGTCTGAGCCAGTCTAAATTTAAGTGTATGTGTTTAGGAGACCTCAGACCAGGGCTGTGTGAGCACTGAAAAAAGAAGTAGTGGTCAGGGTGCGGCCACACTGGAAACATTTCTCACACTGCTGGTCGTCCACTGTGTCCATGAACAGCTAACTGGGTAGGCTGTAAACCCTCTGTTCCTAGAAGTTAAAAGCGTCAGCAGAGGATTTGTTTGAGTGGCAACACCTATCGTTCAGCAGAATATTGCAATGAGTACTGGCACCCTCAGCACGGGTAAACACTCTTTCTGTTTTGTCCTTGATAAAAGACTGAAGTCAAAGATTAATTATAGATGTTATTGTTCCATCCACTCTGGCAGGTGAAGCATATTGAATTCTTGTCTAACTCGTGCTGTTTTACCCTCTGCAGGCACTAATCTTACTGTAACATCTTTATTCAGTTGGATCAACCATTATTTCTGTCTTACTAAATTTAATAAGGTGGGAGAGGAAAAACATGCTGGACTCAACGGTGCATGAAAATTAATAATTGCAACCAAATCCGTGGAATTAGATGGTTTAATAAATTGAATTACATTCCACTAGAAGGTAATATTCATGATGGTTGGGGAAACAATCAAAAGGCTGTGCCACGGCACAGATGGCAACACCACTATAAAACTTCATTAGTTTTGATAACAGATTTATGTCAGTCACATTGTAGGCCTAGTTATGTAATAGTAATAGTCAGCTGATTAACTGAAGCATTATTCCTTGAGGGAAATTTGTTTTAAAGTGTACTGGTAAATCGGAGTGTCTTTGCATGTCATTACTACAGATTTGTTTGGTTGTATAGAAAGACACAAACCTATCAAGCTGGGCACATAAAGGTTAAGTTGCATTATATGAATTACAATACCTAAAATATAAACTTTTAAAGCACACAAAACGCTTAATTTAAATGAAGCCGAGAAGTGCTACTCTGTGCCCTGTTGCGAAGTGCAGTTGGAAACTGTTGTGTAATATTTTCTGGGCCTCTGAAGGAAGCTTATTTTGTAACATCTGAATATGGGCTTGAGATTTCAAAATAAAAATAACAATTCAAGATGTATTGCAAACGTGTGGTGGGATTGAAATGTGTGGTTGTTCAGAAGACAGAGAGGAAAGATGCCATTGAGTTGCATTTCAGGATACACAGGACTCCAAGCTCTGCAGCACTCTTCTCATCTGGCTTCTCCCTGTGCCCAGTAAAGCGTCATCAGTGTTACTTTCCGCACTTTCCCCAGAGGGTGTGATTAAGCTATGCCTTATCAAATACCAAATGGCGATTCCAAACACTGTGTGCTTGTGACTAGAGCAGAATTTTAATCACACTCTGCTTTAGCCTGCCAAGGTGCCCTGTCTTTTTCTTCTTCTTTTTTTCCCCCGCCCCCTTTTCATGCATTCTCTCCCTTTCAGAGAGAGACCATGACACTGCTATGTACTTTCCCTGATCAGATGATGGGTTTGCTAAGAGGCACTAACTGTAATCAGAAGTCAGTAAACACAAATCTGAGCAAAGGTTTTTCATTACAGTTGGAGACAAAGCAGAGCTGAGCTGCAGTTTACACAGTGGCCTCAAATCTCAGTGCAAATCAACTCACATATACCACACAGGGAACCGCTCTCAGGATTTTATTCACATCTGCAGCCGAAAACTCAAGTCGGTCACATCTGACAACAAAAGCTGAGCTGAAGAGGTGTTTTTTTTTTTTCCAACCTCCATCAAAGCTAACATGTGCTAAACCTTAGCTTGACTCTGACTCCTAGAGTGAAAAAAACTGTAACATTAAGTTTTAATCTTTCAGCGTCACGTTTGCATTTTAATTGCATGACGATTCAGCAAAAAGTGCAAAACAAACCGGTCGTGAGTTCAGCTGAAGCTTGAACTTGATACAAAGTGGACGTGATGGGTAAGCCTGAGTCTGTGAACAAACACAGCCGGAGGACAGAAACCAAACACCCCTACGGCTTAACAATGAACCCACAGAAAAACGCTTGTGGAGGCACACGTACCTGTAACACATATATATATAGTGCACACGCTGTAGACACAAGGCACACTTCCCTTACACTGTGTCCACTATTATCAATGACCTTCACTGCTGCAGGAGACTGAATATTACAGCAAACAGTCCTTGTCTTGCGTGTCTGCAGCAATCTCCTGATGATGAGGATATGAGTGACAATCTCTAAGGCCAATAACACAACAGGGCAACGAAGAAGTACCTGGAGAGTCTAGGTATTTAAAATTTTGAAAGCATATGTTGAACTGACAGTGCTTCTCTACCCTGATAGTGGATTGTAGCTATGATATTCAAGAAGACCTGTCTACAGAAACATCAAGTGGAGATGTCACGTTCCCGGTCCTAATATTGACAGGTTTAGGTTAATGGTGCGAGATAAAGGTGACAGCATGAATGAAGCTGTCAGTGAATCTCATAACAAGGTTTCTAACGCAGTCCATTACAGGATGTCAATTTCTTTAATAGCAACAAATTGATCTCTCTCCATTATACATAAGTTGTACAACCTGGGGAGGACTCTCAGCAGTTGCTCTTTTGATGTGTTGTTTTTTTAATCCCCCCAATTACAGTAGTTTTGTATTTGATGCTGGTACTATACTGCACACATTTCTCCTACTGTTCACCTGCTCAGATTCTCACAGTCCATGCCATCAAAGCAGATCTCGGTTCTCTGTGTCAATGCAAAAGAGAAAACACACAGCTAACGTCTGCAGCTGTTCAAATATTGTGACATGTGATCTCTGGCTGGCACAAAGAGAGCTTGTAATGAATGACCAGGATACAAAGACTGGAAGAACAGGGGGCTCAGCCGTGCGGCCCGTCCCCAACTCCCAAACACAGGCACAAACAGCAGTGTGTTTATTGTGCATTCTTCTACACTTCATGCAAAGCTGCTGCCTCTGCTCTCTGATAAATATCCATACATGCAAAAAAAAAAAAAAAAACTCCACTCACAATTGCAAACTACTTTTGAAAGTAGCATAATCATTTAAAACAAGCAAAAGGTACAACACAAAAGCGAACAGGGTATTACGTACACAAATATCATGAATAAACACGACACTTAGCGATGTTTGTAAAGCAGAAATCAGACCAAAGGAAGACCGGGTAACTGAATTCCTTATCTCCTAAAGAACAGAGCTGCTTTTGTTCTGCTGTTAGCCCTTACTCATGCTTTGACAAGACTTTCAGGGTCGTTTATTCATCCCACTGCCACCTTTTGCTTTACAGCCTTTATCATCTGTAGACGAGGATCAAACAGACAAAGCCTCAGTTTTTAAAAGCTCTCCGCACACCTCTTTTGAGTCAGAAATAAAGTCTTTTTCCTGGACCTCTTCTTGGGCTAAATTATGTTGATGTGGTCAACAAGAGGAATTACAGAGGTTAAGAAGACAGTAGCTTAAAAGTTGACCTCACTGCTGTATTGATGCTTGACTGACACAAACACATGTTCTCTGAAAGTGCACTGCAACAAGACTAGTCCAATGCCGGGCAAGCAGCTCTGTGACTCTGCAGCTCAGCACAACAATGTTTCGAGCTAAACACTAACATTAGTATGCTAACATGATTGCAATACAATATTTGCACTACAGCATGCTAGCATCTGTGAATTAGTAAGGCTGAAAGGCCAGTGTCACTCAGCAAGGTTTGGATCCCATCGTGGCACTAGATTGAAAGATTTCGTGGCCAATGCTATAAGTACATATACCTGATATCCGCTACTTAACACGGTTTGCAGAGTGTGAGGCAGTGAGGCTCTAAGGCCCTTTGAACCTTCATGCAGCTAATACATATCCTTGTTGAGTCTCTTTTGGCAGCGGCGCAGTGGGTAGGTGCTCACCTCACAACCAGAGGGTTGTGGGTTCGAGTCCCCGTCTGAGCATGTGTCATTATGTCCCTGGGCAAGACACTTAACCCACATTGCCTAAGTGTGAATGTGGTTATGTGGTTGGAGGGGCTGTAGGCGCGAATTGGCAGCCACGCTTCTGTCAGACTGCCCCAGGGCAGCTGTGGCTACATTAGTAGCCTACCACCACCAAGTATGATTGAGGTGTGAATGAATGGTGCACAGAATTATAAAGCGCTGTGAGTACCATGAAAAGCACTATATAAGACTAAGGCATTATTATTTAAAACATGAAACGATCAATAATTGTTATCCTCATTGGAAAGAGTGTGGTTTGAATGATTCGTTCTGCTAGTTCCACACAACCTGTCAAACTGCACTGCTGGAACCACACATTTAAAAGCAGGGTATTTTTGCGGATGATGGGAAAATATCACAGAAGAATAACAAAGAATTTTAGCCAAAAAATACAAATTAAAATCAATTTAATCTGAAATACATGATGCCCTACCCTATGAAATGACTTTTGGCATGAGCTTAAAGCAAACAGTGAGTCATAACAATGGTTAGGAGTCATTTTAACTCCACTACAAAAAAAGTGGTGAAGTTTAGAAAAGAGGTTTCTAGTTTTCAAGTGGGTTAGTCACAGGTATTTGGTGTTAACAAACTGTGCTTTTACTTTGAAAATAAACACAAATGAATAACTAAATAAAGACAAACTGATGGAAAAGAATGTTAATTATGATCTTTAAATAGAATAGCCACAGTTTAGTGAGTGGGCATTATGCTGCTATCCACATGCACACTGCCGAGCTTTGCAGCTAATTTCCCCTTGGTCTGTGGATTTCTGCTGTACTCAGGCCCAGGCCCTGAAAGTGTGCTTGTGCGTGTGTTTGAGTGAATCACAGTTGGCTTGCAGCTCTGATTTGTGACCTCATGTCTTTGTTTTCTCTCCTTTACTCCCCCTCATCTCAGTGAGCTTATCGTTATGAGGGAAAGGGAAAGGTCTGTGTTACTGTCTCTTAAACAAACTCCACCTGAGTAAAAAGAGCCGTTTCACACAGTCGCTTCCACATTTAATGCACGCACGTTAGCTTGGAAAACAAAATTACATTGATGTTATTAAACTTAAATTTCTAAAACATAGGCAGCACTGGCATGCAGCTAGATTTAATGCATAAGAACATAATTATAGTGGATGTGTCATGTATACAAGCTGGATGTCACCCAAAGAAACAACAGTCATTTCATTATGGGAGTGGGCATCCCATAATTTTCTCATGCAGCGAGGGTGTGGAGCAGCATGTTGGGTAACTCTAAATCCTGCAGTCAGCCTTTCTTTGGTGTCAGTTAACTGGTTACTGTGGTGACTGTGCACTCTTAGATGGTTTCCCTATCGGCAGCTTGTCTCCGGCTGTCTTCACAGAAGCTGTGGCAGCATGTGTCTTCCTACGAATGAGTAATATCACATCTGATCTTCCTCTCCAACCTTTAGAAAGACAAACAAGTAGCCTCAGACAGATGTGTACACAGGTTCCAGTGAGGTAATGTGACACCCTGCTATGACAGAGGGACCAATGTGAGACAAGGAAAAGCAGGTAAGACTAAGTGCTATAGCCTGGAATTAACTTGCCCTCCCCTTGCTAGGGAAAATATCTGCCAAACGCAAGAATAAAAATAGAGAGCAGCCACACCCTGAGAACCCAACCACACCGAATAGGACTTTACACGTAATACATATGGGGTAAAAGAAGAGTCCCACTGTTCATCTAGCAGGTTGGGCAGAGCTCAACCAGTTCAAAAGAGCACAGAGATGCGGATTATGAAAATGGCATGTACTTTATTCTTTGCACAGTCCCTCCTGTCCTCCAACTGAGGACTCCTCAGCTTTCTGTGCGTCCCCTCGTGGGTTGAACCTGCACGACAGCCCAGCTTGAATCCCTACTCTGTCAGACTTCTTTAATTTAGCGGCAACTCTTCTCTCCACAGACCACAATTTCACAACAGCACTGACAGGTTAATGCGCAAGTCTACCACTCTACCGTGTCACTCAGGATGGTTACTAGGTTACACGAATGTTTGTTTAGTGCTGTTGTGATCAGGAAGCCCCATCCAAGAGTCAGACACTTGGCCCGAGTGACACACATCTCAGATGGTATTGATTTAATCTTAATAACGTGACACTATAAAGATGACTGCGACTGTGTTCTCTCAAGCTCAACATCAATATTAGTATTTACTCACTTTAATAAAAGTGAATACTGATGGCTCCATCTGTCTGAAAGTTGATTCCAGTGAGATTGGGAAGAAGAGTCGGGCGGGAACAGCTGCAAAGACCAAATCCAGTTTGTCCTCCCTGCCTGTGCATGTGTGTGTTTGTGTGTGTGGACATGTCTGAATGTGTATATTGGTTCTATTTATAAACTTGTGACCCCGTGACCTGTGTTGAGGCATGTAACTCCTCCAGGTTCTCTCTCATTTCATAGATGCCCTTTGCGGTGAGCCTCCTACCATCACCCCCAGCGGCCCGAATGTTCATCTGCACTCACATGATTTGAGTGTACATAATGATGTAACAGACACACAAGAATACACACAGTCATACCTGGGGCAATTTTGTTTTTTAACAGCAGAAGAAAAAAAACCCAGTGCAATGAAAGTTGCATTCATTTCTTGATTTTTATTGTTTTTGTCATTTTATGTTGTGTCCACTTGGGGGCTGCACACAACATTGAAACTGATCTATTATCATGTAAGACTGGAATAAAGACAGATCACACCATGTCTGAACACGACTCTCATCAAACATGGTCTAAAATATACAGAAATGCTGGATTTTATTACATCAGAGGATTCATTTTGCACTCTTTGTCTAGTTAGCGGCTAGAAGCTATTATAGATAACTAAGGGACTAAGGGAAATAGTGATATTACACATGACAGTCAAGGCACTTTCGTTTAACTTACAGATATATAGTAGCCTAAAACTGACACTTGGAAATTTCACTTGTTGGTAACAAAATTCTTGCTCTACACTGAGACATGCTGGGTGTCAGAAACCCAAAGCTGTGCCAGTCCTCCTTGCTGTGCCTCAGATAGCAAACACCAGCCTAATTCGGGCTACTTTTGACACTTGTGTGTCACTTACACCACTGGCTGTAATGTAACGTGAGGCAGCATGGCCAAAAAGTCACGAACCATCAGCCCAAAGAAATCTGCAGATCAAATTTGGGCCAAATATTTACTTTTAGGAAAGGCTTTATTTGTGATTTGCTATTTTATAAAAAATTCATTTGGTGTTCTTTCCCTGCTGGTACTGCATCCCACCACACTGATGCTTTTAGGTAACAATAACAAGCAATACACAGTTAACGGAGAGCCATGAATTGTTTTCCCCTCCAGTGTGGGCAGGACTAAATTGTGCTCTGCCTCTATGGCTAATATTGCTAGCAAACAAGTTCACTTTACATGTGCATTTAAATCGAAACTTGATGGCAGAAGCCAGAAGACATGGTCATATGGCATCCATTTCTTTCCTGTGCAGTCCAATGACCATTTTCAGTGGAATGATTTTTTTTCGTTTGTTAATGGGATCTAACTCAAGGGCTGAACCAGTGTTGTGTCTACACATAACAGACAACTTAGCAAAGAGCAAATTTTAAATTGTATCTTTAGGCACTTTGTTATTTACAGCCTGTTACAAAAACATTTTTCTTCTGATTTCTTTAGTTGAATCTATGAAAAAAGAGCAAAGATAACCTAGTTTAATAGGCAAAAAAAAAAAAGTATTTTTGTAATAAACTATGTGATTCCCAATGAGTTATTAGCTGGAAACTTGGCAAATCTTGGCATGGTGTGCAGTGCGTCCCTAAACATTTTGAGGAACCTGGACAAGTGGAGGACAAAGGAAGAAGTGGCAGGCCTTAAAAAAAATATATCTACAGCAGATAAACAGTACATGAAAATTGTGTCCTTAAGAAATAGGAAAAAATCCAGCATGGACCTGACACAGGCTCTGAGAGATGCATCTGGCCCTTCAGTTGATCCATCTACTGTTTGCTAAAACCTCATCAGAAATGGTCTCAGGAAGGGTGGCTGTCAGGAAGCCATTCTTAAAGAAGGGAAACAGGGAGAAAAGGCTGAGGTGTGTCAAATTATACAAGAACTGGTGTGAAAAATCAGTGGCAACCGGTCTTATGGAGTGATGAATCCATATTTCATATAGTTGTTGACGGAGGAGCTCAGGAGGGAGGAGGTGGAGGCTCTGTCATGGTTGATCCCCAAGTGATTCTGAGCCCCAAAACCACTGGCTGAAATGCCAGTGGTTTTGGGGATCTTGTCAAAATTGATGGGATTATGATTGTAGAAAAATACGGCCAGATTTGATCCACCATGCATGCACCATCTGGAAAGCATCTGATTGGCAACGATTTAATGAAAATGACCCCAAACACACTACCAGTGGAGTAAAAGCATACTTGGATAGAAAAACACACAGTGGAACACTATGAGTCATGGATTGGCCTCCCCAGAGCCCAGACCTCAGCATTTCTGAAGCAGTGTGAGATCATCTTGACACAGAACAGAACAAAAGGCAGCTTTGAAATGTCATTCAAGGAGCCTGGAGAACTATTCTTGAAGACTACTCAAAGAAATACAAGTAAGCCGCCTAAGAGAGATCTGGCCGCGTTATAAAGGTGATCATACCATGCACCTATTTCCCATTTTCCAAGCAGAATATGAAAAAATGAGGGGCAGCTCAAGACTTCCGCACAGTGCCGGAGACCTAGAACACAACAACGTTTTTGTGGTTGCTACATTAATTAAATTGACAGAAGGGGCTGCAAACCACAACTCCAGCTGCTGACAGCCTAAAAAGTTTTAGGTATCCAATACCAGACAGTAGAAAGAAATTAAAAATCATTTGGAGCATTTCTCTTTGTCAGAGTGGGCCGATGCATATACAACAAACCAACAGAGTGACATTTTCAAACGGAAAAACAAGGGAAAATGGTGAAACGAGGGGCTTCGAATGTTAGTATCCAATCAAACTAATGTTACTTTCAGGGCAACGCTACCCAAAATGTTTTCTATCCTGTGGTTGTTTAATGGATAATATTGGAGAGACATGGAAGTTATGAGAATATTTGTAGAGCACTTTTTAGTTAAAGCCTGCCCACATCACTGCATCATTACTGTGTTCCGTGCCTACAGTGATTGCATTGATACTTTGCTCTGTCACAACAGCAAATCTTATTAATGCTGCCCCATAACCAAATTAACATGCACTAAAGGAAGACAATGCTATGCAGGTTATTTTTGCAGTCAACTCTGGTCCACTAAAGAAAAAGCAGACGGGACAAGACACAACCACACCCCTGCAGCGTCCATCTGCTAACCAAGACAAAGCCATTAGAGAAATAATGGCT